>WEIT01042094.1:45893-56023 GCA_013389985.1 Dryoscopus gambensis | reverse complement strand
TGGATGAATCCCTTCTAATAATTTCAAAACCAGAAGTTAAGGTGTGGTTTCATTTCTCATATCTGGAGAGCAAGAGAACTGGCTCTCTTGAAGTTGATTATGATACATTTTGATCCTATTTAGCTTGACTTTTCCTCTCTCAATGGCTTCCAAGTCAAGACTTCCATTAGGAGATCTGGTAGGCATTACTATAAGAAATGTTTTGTGCCTGTTTAGAACCAAATCACATAGAGGCAGGATACATTATGCATGAGTCCNCTGACTGAAGAGGGGAAAGATAAAGCTGTAAGAGGTTGTGTGATTCACTTTTCAAAATAAAGCTGACTTTTGTTTTCCATACCTGTTTCAGCTGCTGGCTCAGGTTTGAAAAGCCCAGGAAATCTGTTGCCACTGGAACAGGGCTGTGCAGTGTTTAAAGTATAAAGGATACGTGGATCGCTAACTGAAATGACACATGTAAGGTGTGAGACTTGCAAAATGAGATCATAATTATTTTCTGTGAGAGGTTATCTTATTTGGAAAAATAAGTCTCTCTGCTCTGAACCTGAAACACACAAGATGTCAATAAAATTGCACACCTGGCTGAGCTCAGTGCACTCTGCCATTCCAAGGCTTAGTAAATTTTCTTTAAGAAATATTGGTGTGATATTATGAAGTGATAAAAAAATCAATGAGGCAATGATTTCCCAGTCAGATGGAGTGCTTTGTTGTTAAATTATTTCTTTCACTTGGGGCTGAAAGGGCTAAAAAAAGTTGGAAGGGATTGCTGAGTGACTTGATGGAGATTTACTTGCTGTGTTATTCCAGTGAAGGCTAAAATGAATCTGCAAATGATGTTTGTGACTGTAGGAGGGTACCAGCAATTATTCACTCTGCCACTCATGGAAGACATCATTGATTAAATTCCAAAGCCTATTGACTGTATTGATGGGGCTGAACTTCCTCTCATCTTGATATTCTGCGTTTACAGGGTGCACTTAAAGTAGTTTGGTTGGGTTTTTTTCAAACAATCAGTAGAAATAGGGCATGTGTTCACTATTGAGAGCTTCTTCCTGAATTGCTGGCATTTTGTTCCTGGCAAGATGAAATACGAGATGCAGGTTTAAGAACTAAAGTAAGAGTTGGGTCTATTCCCGGAGCTTCTAGTGAGATGGTAAAAACTGAGCTGAAAAATAGACAAGAATTCCTCAGTTTTCCATGTCGTTTGTGTGATTTGCTGCCAACTGTGACACTCATAAAATTATGAACATGTCATTAAAATGCTCTACTAAAAATTTTAGAAATGGAACATTGTGAGTACGATTGGCTTTTACAAAATGAGAGAAAATTAACACTATCAAGGACTTTGTTATATAAATAATTGTAAGAATGTAAAAAAGAAACATGTTGACGTCATTGCAGAAACAAAGGAGAAGCTGTTTAAGTCTGATTGACTGTAAAATTAAAAAGGAAAGTTATTTTGTTTTCAGTTATGTTACCAGTAGAAAATAGAAAAACAGTCTTTAAAATCTTGCTCCCCAGTAACTGCTGTGAAAGTCTAGTATGTCAACAACTTAAACTCAGTAGGAAAATGTCTTTGAGAAGGAAGTGGTGATTTTGGGCTGCCATAGGTGGTAGCTGGTTGCATATTTGCTGTTGTTGACCCTGTCTCAGAGTCCTGTAAGTCTTCCCCAGAGATGAGGTAGGCAATGAGCATGGGTGATACATTCACAAATTTGAATTCTTTTCATTTGTCTGTCTCTGTGTTTTCAACCTTCATTGACGTTTCCAGCTGTGTGAGCCTCAGGAATCCGTAGAAGTGGAGTGATCAGTGTTGAGATAGACCTGTTAACAGGAAAAAAAAAATTTGCTGTCTTATGCTACTTTCTCCAAATAGGAAATGGTGACTTTGGGAAAAGTTAGAGGCTAATGGGGGAAAAATCCCAACAGAACTTTGCAAAGGTTATGTTTGAAAAACAGCCAACCCCCAAACTGTGTGATAATAGCTTTTCCTGTCTTTGCCAGTGCTTGTGAATTACTGCATTGGGCTTAAAGCACAGGAACATAATTTCTTTACAAATCAACCTGGGTTTTGTCCTGTAAAAGTGATGGGGTAAAATATGCAAACTTACTGTTTTAACCCAGTAACGGCTTAAATATGTAATGGATTTCAGAGTTTTCAGTAACACAGGTGAATTATTTTCTTTCAGTTGGATCATGTGCTGGTGACATGTTGGGTTAAGAACTATAACAGTTTGTCAAAAAACTTTTTAGTAGTTATTACTTGTTTGTTAGGGAAATTTCAGCTTCTTTAGGGTGTAAGTGTGGTATCTATGTGGTATTACAGTCTCAAACTTGAAAGTTATCAACTGCATCCATAAAATGCATAATTGTAAAGACTTGTCTTGCAGTTGTTTTCATCTTGCAATTCCAAAATCATTATTATCCTTTTCAGCAACCGAAGTCTTGCTATTAAAGAGCTTTTTTGATTAAAGAACAGCTAAACAAGTACTACTTGTCAATAGTACTTTAGCGCTGCTGACCATCATACAAAAGAAATTATGTAATAAACCAAGTTCCAGATCACTTTATTTTCTGTCTTACTGTAAGATGCAAAGCCTGACTTTCCTTTCTGAAAATATATGGGATAATAGCAAGGGGAAGTTGACTGGTTGGTCTTGCTGCTTGGAAGGTTTTAGATGATAACATACCAATGTTAATTTAAACTTCAGTGTTTCTGAATTTCCAGAGCAACAAAAAATGAGACCATATACTGTCTCCTCCTTTGTTTTCATAAACCATACGGAAGTAAGATCCAGATAGTTCCTACTTTCTGATAAACTGTGACTCTAGAATTATTTGGAAGCCTACTTTGATGTGTGGTTTGGAGATCTTTGCTATAGAATGATGGCCAGCAAGGCTTCACATTTCCATCCTTCTGTAGCAGGAATAATACATTTGAGTTATGAAAAACCTCTCTAGACTATTTTAAAAATTGAAATACTAATTGTAGGCTTGCAAGTAGAGCTGTGATATATAATTTTAATTCACTCATGCAGTGGTCACAAAGTGAATTGGAACAAAATTACAGGCATTTTGGGAAATAATTACATATATTTTTAAAATGTTTGTTCTGAAAGGGCTGCTAATATGATAAAAAAATGAACTCTCTCATGTTATTGAACAAGTAATATGACAAAGGCTAAAATAAATAAATTGCTGCTGAGATTTAGGAAAACTCATGAGCATGTGTTGAACATAACAGCAATCTCATCAGTTATGTATTAAAGAGCACAGACAGAGTAGCTTTCCAAAAGGTATGTTGTTATTCTGAATCTCTGAAGTGTTTCTGTTGTTTTTGTCAACTTTTTCAGAGGCCAATTAGTCTTACAGAAGAAAAATATTTCTCCTTGCTTTTAAGCTCTGAATTTCAAGTTAAAAATAAAGGGATGATAATAATTTCTGTCTGGAAAGCCAAATTTCTAACTCATGTTATATTTACATCCTTTCTTAACTGATTATTGATTCTGAAAGAATCCTGAGATGTGTCTTGAAGTTTTAGACTTTGCAGTTTCTTAGGACTGCCAGAAGTAGGTTTGTACTTGGATTTCAGATTGGCTGCCACTGAAGTAATTACACATCTCAAGCTGTGTATCTTACAGTGGGTAAACTCATTTAACTTTGCATCAGAGAACCTGTGTGTGCAGTTAAGAAACATGATAAAAAATGTTTTTTTTTTTTCATCCTTTCTGAAAACATTCCAAGAAGCTGATGAAGAGGTAGGATAAGCTAGTTCAAGAACATGTAACTTACTTTTTCAGTTGTCTTTTTTTCTAATTTAGCTTTGGATTTGTTTTCTGCATTTCAGTCTTCAGATAATTCAGATTTTAATTCCAGAAAATAAAGACATGTGGTGGTACTACATGAAATACTTGACAGAATCACAGAGTATTCCGAGTTGGAAGGGACCCACAAGGATCCTTGAGTCCAGCTCTTTAAGTGAATGGCCCATACGGGCATCAAACCCACAACCATGGCATTATCAATACCATGTTCTAACCAACTGCACAATAACTCCCCAAATACAAGGATGTATTAAAGCACAGAATTATACTTGCTTTGTCTCAGTAAGTGGAACCAAAGTATCCTGTGTACATATTAAGAAATGGAATTTATCACGCAGCATGTGAGGTACCCCAAGAGTTTGATATGCAATGGTAAGTGGGTTTACAGGGCAAAAGGGCAGTGGAATGCTAAAGATTAAAGTAAAGATTAAATCATGAGAGAAGAGAAATATGATTTCTATCAAATCCAAACAGATGTTCCAGAGATTTAACCAATTTTCAACAAGGGGTCATAAGGAAGGGCAAAAAATGCTCTTCTAAAATCCTTATATTTAACTCTTTCTCTAACATTGGGGTTTAGTAAGTACTAGGAAATGACTTTTTCAGTGATAAACAATCAGGGTAAGGTGACATATAACACTGTAATCTCTGATATTGTACTGAAATTGCTGAAGGGCAGAAGTCTTCCAGTACTGGCAGACTAGACTGAGGAGAGTATCAGTCCCCTGTGGCACATTGTTTTAGCAAGAAAGTTTCATAACTTAATAAATGCTGAAATTTGAGGCTCAAGTACACATGTGGTACATATGAGCCTAGGAAGTGTAGATATTTTAACTGTTGGGTGGGTTTTTCGTTTGTTTTGTAGCGTGTTGTGTTGGTGGATTTGTTTTTTGTTGGTTCATTTGGTTTTTTTCATTTGTTTGTTTGTTTTTGTTCCTTTTTTTTTCCCCTCCGATGCAACATTTGAGATGTTTTTATTTCTGGCTTGGCCTGGATGTAGACACTTGAGTCAAAATTACAATTTTCCTCTTGTAGTATTGATTTCTCTATACACTGCCTGCGTCTGCCCTGGAACTTTTTTCTGAACTACCCCATTCAGCTGTGATTCTTCCAGGGTTCTAAGGTCTTGCTCAAACATAGCCCAGCTCAGTAACTTGGGGTCAGATGTCCGAGAAAATTGTTAAGTTATAAGAAAAAGCTGTGCGAGAGGCTGTAAGAAAAATAATAAGAAAAAGGGGTAAAATTACAGGCAGAGACAGAATTGTAGAGATGAGAACTGTTAATACCTCACAGAATTAAGAGAAGAATCAATGTGGAAAAGCATTGAGAAACTAAACCAAAGAAACAGGAGAGGCTGGTTGGAGGTCAGCAGATGTAGCTGTGGGCCAGTCAGGTCCCTGGTTCCAGCAGAGGTAGTGGAGGGGTGGCAGCTTGGTCACACAGGATAGCTGCTCCAGGGAGCTCCAGAGACTGACCCGTCTCCTCTGAGCTTGGGTCTGCCTGGCTGGCAAAAACCCTTTGATTTTCTTATCACGGTAGTGAATAGCCCAGCAAGTCTTAAACTTGCTGTCTTGTGTGTGTGTGCGCGCGCGTGCACGGTCATAAATAAATAACAGCTTAATGGTTTTAAGCTATGCATGTACTGCTGGTGCAGTCTCTTTGTTTGTGTCCAGGTAAACTGAGAGCAAAGAGGGTTGGCAATACTCATCCATCCACCTGCCCAAAAAGGCCATTCCAACAAGAGCTCTTAGAGGGTTAAAAAAAAAAAAAAAAAGGAGGAAAAAGAGGGGGGAAAACCAAAATAAATAAAATGTTAAACTCCCTCACAAAACTGAACAAAACCCAAACGACTTTGTCAGCACAGCATATCGAGGGCTTCCTTTTCTTTTCTTTCTCGGTGATGTACAGGTAGGACAACCTAAAAGAGAAAAAAGCGATTCAGGACTATTGAAATCTAGTTGCATTCTCACTTCTTGTTCACTTGCTTGTCAATTGATGTTAAGGATAAAGTTCCAAAGACAAAGGGTACTATTACTGATTATTCTCAAAGAATTTGTTTTGCCTATTATTTCTTTTCCTGTTGTTTCACGAGCAATTGTAGATGGGATAAAATTATTTGGTATTTCCCCAACTATATAAGCTTTCTGGGAGATGCATTGTGTTATTTCAAATTGTATTTCTTGTCTAATTTCTCCTCTTAAAATTATTTAAGTTTTAACATCTGTTAATCCAACCTGATTTTTATCCTGACCTTTAATATGAAAACTTAAATTCAGGATTTCAGCAGTTGCTCAGGAGAAAAATTGCTCTTCTGTTTGGTTTATTTCCGTGACTCTCATTAAATTTTCTTTCGAATTTTGATTTCAGGTTGTTTTTTTTTTTCTCCTGAAAATTACCTTAGCTAAAAAGATACTTAAAACATATATATATCATTGGTAATCACATTTTCTGCTTTGAAATAGATAGCCTAGACTGCATGTTCAATTCTCCCTCATTATGTTTTTGGATAATAGATTCTTTCATGTCCTTCTTCACCCAGCCCCTTTTCTATTCTTTCTCTCTGTCTCTAGTGAAATGTCCTCATTGAAATTAAACCTTATGCAGTAATAAACCTTTTCAAGAAATCACTGCTGAAATGTGTATGACATTTTAAAAAATTAAATTTATTGAGAAGAATAATCCAGTCAAAAGAGGGAGATAATGACATCTTTTTAAAGACCAACATCAATTTATATGGAAACCAGTATTTTATTTACAGCATGATATATTAAAATACTCTGTGAGCAACACAAAGTGAATAGTCTGGGACTGATTTTTATTTTAAAAGCCTGAAATTACTTTACCCAATTAATTTTATTAGTATGAAGAATGATATTATTTAAAATGAGCAGATGGTTGGACTTCTTCTAAAGCACTAACAGAAATATTTTGTTTGGTCTATAAATTCAAAATTTTCTTTTAAGTATCACTTCTTGGTGCAGCTCAGAAAAAGAAATCAGGTAGAAACTAGGCAATTACACATGATCTTTGTAGAACTGGAAATAAATGCAGAGAAGAATGAATAAAACAGAAATATCACTGGGCATTCAGGGAAAATACAAAGGCTTCAAGAGCAGAAGTTTTGTGTTTTGTTTTGGTCTTGAAAAGGATTTAACAACATTTTCAAATTCGTCTAACAGCTTTGAAACTGAATCATGGTGAAACAGTAACATTGTTTGACAAAAAATAATATGAAAGACTTATCAGAGTAGGATTGAAAAGACCAAGGTGAGGAAAGAAAAACGTAGGATAAAGATTTGAAATAGATGTGGTTATAAAGCTGCTGGATGATTGTGAGGGACCTGCAGATGGAGAAAAGGGTACTGAACAAATGTAATAAATGCTGTAGGGCAGTGGTGCTCCTCCTTTTGAGTCCTATGTCAAAGCCTCTTGGACTTTGGTAATTTTAGGCTAGTGCTGTGTTCATTGCATGTGTAGGACATCTTTAAAACAGAATTTATGCTTGTGTTGGCAAAATTAACTCAGTGATGGAATGCCGATCTATTGTACTCTGGAATTTAAAAATGCAGGTTGTTGAAGGGGTTGCAGATTAATATAAAAATTAGAAAGAACAATGAACAGAGGGAAATGTCACATGCAAAAATGAAGGGCTTGATTTGAGTTAAAAGTGGTGGAAATCCAGTTAAGAGGACATATATTTAGAGTGAAGACAAGAAGTAAGCAAACTGATAGACCTAAGAATAAAACAATTAAAAAAAAAAAACAAAAAAACCCACCAACCAACAAACAAACAACAACAAAAAACAAAAACCAAAAAATCCTGCTGGGAGGGTTGGACTTTGAAGTAACCCTGCCTTGTTTTACACTTATGACAGAAGCCAAGCTTCATTTTTGTGCAGTGCAGAAATTTTAAAAGGGAGGTTTTCAGCAAGGAGCCTGAAGAATTAATGTTTAAGACCTATTTTTCTGTAAGAAATCATTGATCCTGTTTTACTTTTGTGGGTTATCTTTAATGAAGCATTTCTGCTAGAAGCAATATATATGTCTCTAAGCTTTCTGCTTCTTTTTTTCAGAACATGAGCATTTGGAAGTGGTTGGGCAGACTCTGGTCCATACATTTTCTTCCTGCTTGCTTCCCTCTTTCACATAACATTCATCTGGGAACCTTCAAAGCGAGTCCTGAGCACAGCATGCCTATAGGAATAGGAAAGTGCTTAAATAATTGAGCCCTCATGCTAGAACTGATAAGCAACTTAAAATGAAATTACTTTAATAACTTAGTATAAAGAATTGTGTCTGTTTGTTTGCAGCTTCATCAGTCTGTGAAGTATTACAATGCACAGCTTAAAATGGTCTCAGATGGATCTGATAGTTTGATAGACAAATTGGAGCAGCAGAAACCTTTGTGCTGCTATGATTTAGGAGGACTAAGAAAAAAGAACCTGAGACGGTTATGTTCTTAATTATTCTGCTTTCGACTTCTATGGGTCTCTACATTTTTATTCAATTGACTAAGTGTCAGCTAAGGATTCTGTCAATGGGCTTACAGCAGTGATTCATACAGTCTCCTTCACCAAAAGAAAATAATTCATTTTAAAAGATGAAGTGGTTAAGGTGATTTTTGCAGTAGTTGATGTGTGTTGTGTGCACATTGGTGTGTTTATGTAAATATATAGCTGGTTACAGACTTCGTAGAGTGATAGAGGAACTCCTAGGTAATTAACTTGCTGCAGAACTCCTTTAAGTACGTAAGCAGATGAAGGGAGATTCCCATGAACATTTCTAAGAGGGTTTTTACAAGGCAAAGTTAAATGCATGTGAGAGGTTGGGATTCTCAGTGTTAATTTAAGGAAAACAGAGGGAGAATTAATGATTGAAATGACCATGGATTAGTTTAGACACACAGAGAGGGATGACACAGACACAGATCTCAAGGCTGCAGCTTTATTTTTGCAATGTGATTGACATAACTGTACTTGAGAATAGGTTGCATTTAGTGCATGGATATAAGGTGGCCACCCAATATGGTGCAGATATTAAAAAAAGTCCTTTGGGGCAGGGGGGTGGTGGGCATGTGTGATGTCGGTGGGAAACATGATGGGGTAACAAAGAGATGCATGCAGCTGAGTTTGAAGTGGTGTTCTCCTCCTTTCCAAGATTATGATCTTCCAGTTTGGGTTCTGTAATGTATTTTCTTAATCATGTGTGGAGAGCCAGCAGGTTGCTTCTGGGTCTGCTAATTGCAGGAGCTAATAAGGAAATCTCACCTGTGAGGCCTTTTGATAGTTTGCTAACACTGTGACATAGCAGAGGAACACCCGCTCTGGGCAGCTGCCTTTTTTTTTTTCCCCTGGTGCCGTGGATGAGTATGTGCTTAGCTCTTGTCCATCAGGAAGGAATAGTCTTGCTGGTCTCTGCTGTATTACAAGACCATGTGCTTGGACACAAATGTCTTTGCTTTTGTTAAAGCTGAACAAAGGCACTGCCGTTTACTTTTTGGCAATTTGCTAGCTCAGGTGAGTTCAGACTTATGTATTCTTGTGCACCTAGCATGTAATCATTCTGATTCAGGCTCTGGTGAGGGTGGCCATTACTGAGTCATCTTTCTGCCTGGCCAAATCTTTCACTAATGGGAAATCTTTTAACAGTCAAAGTTTCCAGGCAGAATCTGGGCAGGGCCCCGAGACTGTTATTTTTATATGTTGCTATTTGAGACCAGACACATAATTGCTGAGAGCATCATGGAAAGTACCATGGCCTCTTAGCAATCATTAACAGCAGAGTTTGGACTGAATTCAGCACTTCCCAGCTGGCCATAGTCAAGAAATGGAATTACTAGAGTAACTTACTTAAGCAAAAATACCAATTATTCTTTGCTTTTTGTGTATATGTAAAATAGTTGCATGAACACATCGGTTGGAGCTAGAAATGCAAATTTTACTCTTAACTTTAGCTGAGCCTGTGTTTCATGTTAAAAGATTAAAAAACCTTCAGTAAGAAGCCCTGTGCTCATGATCAACAATAGATATTTACTGGAATGTTTAACTACATCGCCTGTGCCAGTATTTGAATTATTTGAGTTTCTTGTATAGGATAATATAATTTGACACTGGTAGGTCTGGAGAAATTTTAAATACGTAAATACATAGGTATGAAAACCTGTTCAAGTGATTTTTCTGTTCACTGCGATGTGCTTTGGGTGATCAATCATTAATAACAGTAACAACAGAAGAGGTTATGCCCTTTTTGAATTTCTTAGATTGCAATCGCACCTGTGGGATTTTACCATGCACCTCTGACAAGGGT
>WEIT01042094.1:0-38296 GCA_013389985.1 Dryoscopus gambensis | reverse complement strand
TTAAACTTTATCACATTTTTAAGGAGGTTTTGTAGTCAGCAAAACCAAAAGTTGCCTGGTGGTTTTCAGCCAGTAGAGTGTTTATGACAGTAAAATTATCTATCTCTCATTTGGGAACAGCGACATTTAGGGATTGTCAGTTTTGTTTTCTGTCTTAAAATTCTTGAGTTGAGTAATGGTGGAGGAAAAGAAAAGGAGCCATCAAAGGGCAAACAGGACATGTTTCCAATGAAACAAACAAACCTGCTTAACTTAAATAATTAACCAAATGCCATTGGGAGTAGCTGCTAGGGAACTGTTCAATTTATTTAGTTATAAATACTCTGAAGAGGTTTGTCTTGAGTGTTTTGTTCATCTAGAGAGATATGTCACGGGGAGAAGAAGAAAGTGCTTCAGGTTTCTGAATTTTGACAATCTGTGAATTCACGTTTGCCTGTTCCTAATTTGGAAGCCAGAACAAAGATACATGCAAGTAAATTGTGTGTTTTAGAACGAGGGAGTTACTGCGGGAAAAGATCTTAATAGTTAGGCATCGGCTAACACCTGAGGAGTGTTGCAAATGTAGATACATCACAGATTCAAAAAATTTTATTAATTTGCATACATTTTATCAGTGCAATTGTTACTGAGTGCTTTGATAAGGATGGAGCTGAGGCTGTTCTGAAGATGAGCAAGGAGAAAACAAGAGTGATGAAAAGTGGACAAGATGAAGGGTTAGAGAGATGGAGGCCTGAGGGGAGAGAGGAGCATCCATCCAAAGTAGGAGCAACAGTGTGGAGCCGTGATAGAAAGGGAAAACTGGCCCTGTAGGATTCTTTATGCAGCAGAGGTAGTGGTGTGGAGAAACACAGGATAACCTTGACGGAGAGCAGGGAAACTGGAAGCCACTGAGGTGAATTTGGAGTGTTGGTCTTATAATAATTTAGGTTGGAAAAGACCCTTTAGATTCCTGAGCCCAGCTATTAACGCAGCACGGCCAAACCCACCGCTAACCTGTGTCCCTAAGCGCCACATCTATGTGTCTTATAAATACCTCCATGGATAGTAACTCCACCACTTCCCTAGGCAGCCTGTTCCAGTGCTTGATAACCTTTTCAAGTGAAGAAGTTTTTTCCTGATATCCAATCTGAGCCTCCCGTGGGGAAACTTGAGGCCATTTCTTGTCATTCTATCAATTGTTACCTGGAAGAAGAGATCAGCCCCACCTCACTCCAGCCTCTGTTCAGGTAGTTGCAGAAAGCAATAAGGTCTCCCCTCAGCATCCCTAGACATAAGTATTTAGAATGTGTTTCAACTGTCTCCTGGAGGATATTTTGATCTCCATTTTAGTGCTGTTATTATTATTGAAACTTTTGAAGTGTGATAGGGGAGGGGAGAGAGGTGGCAGGAAAAATTTAGGCCATTTAGATCCAGAACATGCTGGCATGCTGACCTCAGGGTACCACGCAGCAGGACACTGTGTAAAGGGGAAAACTGTCTCTTTGCTTCTACAAAGAGAACATTCAGGGGAAGGAGGAGGGAGGTATGATCTTCACAGGGAGGTCAAAACCTTCTCTGTTGGTATAGTGTCTGGATAAGACTCTAAGCAGGCTTGGTCACAGCAGGGGGGAGGCACTTCAGCATTTTCTTTCTATTATGGTCAGAGCAGATTGCCCTGAATTATTCCACCCTGATGATGTACATCTCCAGGCTTGCAGCATTCCTGCTGCCATCCTCTTTGTATGCAAACCTTGGCTAGCAGCTCTCCAATGCAGGTAAGTCTTTATTTGTCAAATGTGATCGTGCCCCAGAGGCTCAGTCTTTCTGTTGCATGCTAGCACCCAAAAAGTAGGGATTCTCTATTTGTCGTGTCTCACGGTCTGCTTGGAAAAATTCAGGTGGGCAGAACCTTGGAGTGATCCCAGGGTGATAGGCTCACTGTAGTTTCAGGTATATGGAGCTCCTTTCCTGACTGTTTCCAGTGAATTGCAATACAGGATTTTGGATGCAATTCTTGGCTGTTAGAAGCTGTGGCCAGCTTGACACCAAACCACAGGCCAGATTTTTCTCCTGGCACTGACGCCACAGAAGTTTGTAGCATGGCCTCAGGTGCCAGGCTTTGTGAAACGGCACATTATCCCTCTCCATATGGAGTTACCATGTTACCGACGTCCAGCAAGGCGGTGTCACTCCGCAGATGCTTTGTCTGATGCTGGTGCTCTTGGACAAAGAAGTAATGAAATATGGGAAAGGAATAATCATTAACCAAAGAGTGAGAAATGTACCAGCTGTGGGACTGGCCATCTCTTTTCAACAATGAGCTTTTAAATTGTGAACCAGTTTGTAAGTTGATATTTTGGATCCTGAAGCATTCACAGACATTTTGAGAGAGCTTCTCTGAAAAGGGTAATACATCCCTACTCTGTCTGTCTCAGATGAGTGAACTTTTATCACATTGAAGACCAAGCCCTGTCCATTACAGGTGCTGTATTAGTTCAGTTGGCCTTGACCCTCTAAACAAAAATTGCTGTGATCTCATCTCTTGATTAGTGTCCAAGTACAAAAATTAACAAAATATTGTATAGGAAATCACTTGTGACTGCTTTTCTCAGTTAAACTGCCAGTGGATAAATTTCCCTGCCTTGCTCTTCTGGATAGATGGGAACAGTCCTAATCAAAGCTTTTGTCAGGTTAGCATCCATAAATTTGATTTCCTTCTTCCTGACCAAGAACAGTAGCATTGTTCTCCTTTCTGCAGAGTCATTAAACAGAAGGAAATTTTCATCCTTCTCTTGACTATGAAAAAGAGAGGTAGGGGAAACCCAGATGCTCTGCAAAAGGTGGACACCAATTCTGTTTCTCTAAGTAATCAGCAGAGAACAAATTTATTCTTCTTAAATGGAGGCCCATATGCTCATTGATTTTAGACATACTCTAAAATCTGCTGTTTTTCATGCTCTGTGTTTGGGAGTAAAGATGACCGGAGCAAATAAATATGTTTGGCAATATTAAACCTTTTATTGTAGGAACAGGAAAGTGTTTGTGATTGCTGAAGCTGTCAGGGTTTACTGCAACAAACTGAAACACTGAGGCAGAATGAGCTGTGACCTAACAATTGTATAGATCTCTTATCAGCTAATACAGATGTTCTTTTCAGGTTTAGGGTCAGCATATTTAGATATTGCAGTATTAGGATGCTGCTGAGTCACATATAGGCTTTATTTCCTTCCTTGTTGTTAAATCTTCTGCCAGTCAATGATGGCTTGAAATTATATATGAAAGCTGAAGGACAAGGTTTAGATAAGTACATATCCTGGAAATGGCATACATTCTTTAATTTTTTTTTTCAGTAATGTGAAAAATTTCTTTACTCTGTGGATTGGTGTACTTGTAGGAAAATGTACTGTATCTTCACTTTGTAAAAGGATGCATGTTATTCAGAGATACTGGGGGTAGTTTGAGAAAGTATTCTAGAAAAGTAAGCATGTATGAATTTTGGAGAAAAGACACTGTTTCAGGAAATACTTCAAGATGAAGGGAAACGTGGTGGACTTGTTCTAAGTGCTATGGAGAATTGCCTCTCATCAAAGGTATTTGTATTTCAGGACTACAGAATGCTGAATAATAGGAAAATTTTAAATATGTTTTTGCAAGACTGAAGATTTTTGGAAGGGCAAAAATGTCTAGATCTTTAACTGCTCATTATAGTATCTGTCATAACAAATTTAACTGTTACTTGCTTGTATTTGTGGAATCATGAAGAGAATTTTGCAGTATGTTTCAATCCATTATGTTTCTATTCCACATGTCAATAATGGCTGTATGTTCATAATTTCTGCTAATTCAGGTGTCTGAGGACAAAGCTGGTCTTTGTAGTTATAAACATCTTGAAATTTATTAACTGTCATGACTGTAATAAAGCACTATTTGACTGGAATTTATTAAACCATTAACAAATGTTTAATACCTCAGAGGGGACTGTCAAAGGTGACTGTTATTATCTAACTATGTCTAGACTACTTGTCAGGCTAGCACAGGAATTGGCAAGTCTGCTATTTTTAGTTAGTATCAAAATAAGTGACTTGAACTAGAAACAGAAGTTTGTGTTATCTAAAAATATCAGGTAATAAGCATATGTTTTATCTTTGAATATGATCTCTTTTTATCATACTTGGAATTTATCAGAGTTGTGTGAATTTAGTACTCACACTAACTTTAATGAGAGCTGCTGTGAGAGTGGTAGTGTATTACCACTGTGAAGTACTGAATATTTCAACTATTATAATGTATTTATTGGAAATGCTTTGAATGTGTTCTTGGTGTCCTTTTCTAAATGATTATGGTCAAGTCACAAAGTTCACTGAACTCTTAATGAGTATCTCCTTTGATCCCAGTGACCTTTGGATCATGTTGTAAGCATTTCATATTTTCTTGTAATTTCACTCTTCTGAGCACTTCTTTCTTGAAGTGCTCTGAAATCTTAAATGCGTCTTTGCTTGAGATGTCCTTGAACTCTTATTCTTTTCTTTGAAAAAGTATTTATGCATCAGGGCATTATGTAAATCCAACAGATATTTACTAAGTTAGTTACTAAGGTAATTGATCTCAGTGAGGGTTTGGTGTAAACATCTGTTGTTTATATCAAAATTATATTTTTTTGTTATATTGACAAAATAATTAAATATTAAAAATGACTGATGATTTCTTACATTGAAATAAATCAGTGTTCAAAATTCAACTACAAAAAGCAGAAAGAATTTGTGAAAATAAGACTTTGTTTGAACAAACAACAGTATTACTCCTAATTAACGTTTGTGTCAGGTTTACTACTTTGAATATGAGGAAAACTTGAATACCTGTCTATACCTAGCAAGACATCACATTTACTGAAATTCTGTGCTAATTAGCACACAAGCTACAATAGAGAGATTATGGGTTCACTGCATGTTTTTCTACCAGAAAGTATGTTTGTCACAGTTCAGTCCAGTTGAATTCCACTCTTATACAGGATTTCGGGGAACTCAGATGGGTTTGTTAGATTCACGTTAGGTTCAGACCTGTGTTTTGTACAGACCTATGGGTCTGTACATTGGGTTTCCAGTTATGTTTTTGTGTCCACTAAAAACGGCAGAAATATCTACATCATGCTACCAGCTTCAAGTGGATTAGGCTGTGGTGACCTAAGAGGCATGGCTTCTGCTCAGCCATTTTTCTGCAGCTGTTAACAGCAAACTTGACCCAGATTGCATATGGGAAATAGGAGTCCGGAATGGGTCAGCTCCCTGTGGCTTCTGCCCTCCCACTTGGTTTGCAGTACCAGCATTTGCCAGCACCTGCCTTCTAAATGATACCTATGTATTTAGCTCTTATTTCTTACGGCATCCAGATTTGTGATAGGCATCTGGAGTGATGGATCTAGTCTCTAATTAAAATAAGGGCACTACAAACTTCTAAGACAATCCTGCAACCCCTTCAGCTTTGAGGAATGCACTGCATGTTTTATAGGATATTTCTAAGAGTGTGTCTGTCACTGTTCTGAGAATCCAAGGAATCAGGTCCAAAACTCTGGAGGAAAAGACAGAGTGATTAAAATGTCAGTAAGAAGTTAGGATCTACCAAGCTTTGGTAGCATGTACCAGGTTCTGCTTAGCATTCTTTAATACTTTGAGGCTGTAAATGCTGTATTATTCATTGTCATTGTGCACCTTCCCACTAGAATAGCGATCAATTTTTTCCCATGCGTTTGCCTGCTCTGTTGAATTCTACTGAATTCAGACACTGCGTTCAGATAAGAGGTCTGCTTAGGAGCTGAAAAACAGACTTTAGCTGCTTGTATCCAAGCCTGGCATCTGTATGATTTTCTCCATTGTCCTCTCTGACCCCTGGTCTAGCCCCGCTGCTCAGAGCTGTGGCAGCTGTGGAACTGGCCAAAGGGGCTAGCGAAGGGTTAGATGGCTGCTGGGTCATTATGCAGATGCAATTGGCAGGAGTTTAGCTCCCTGTTTGATGTCTGGGAACATACATCAAAACAGCAGCTGGATTTTTTTTTCACAATCTCTCTGCAGACTGCACACTTGTAATGGTTTTAAAACACTGCCTATAGGTGTTTTCTCGGAACATAAAAATAAGCTCTCATACCCTGGTGCCTGAGCCAGTATGTCCTGGTGGTGCTGTTACTCACACTTTATATCTGTGGATCAGTGACATATGAGGCATTATACTTCAGAACTATTGGATGTTAGTTAAAGACAGGAAAAAGGCTGTCTTTTTCCTCCAGATAAAAGCATTACATTTATTTTCTTATTCTTGGGACAAATTAATCCAAGCCAGTAAGATGGTATTTGATATTATTAACAGAACTGAGTTTGCACCAAACCTCAGAGCATAGTAGTCCATAACCAGATGGGACTTGGCTTGTCTCTTGCGTTGGCACTTTTATAGCAGTGTTTGCAACCCCTAACCAGCTGTCACCAGGGCTTGCACATCAAGATTTGATTCCTTTCTGCTCTGATACCAGTGGGTGTCAAATCTTGCTCTCTGCTGGGCCCTGCAGTTCATGCTCTTCTTCCATTAAGATCTGGAATCTTCTGTGATAGGAGAAGAGGTTTTTGAGATATAACTCCTGCAAAATAGCAGTGTAGTGCAGCGCAGCTCAGGCTGAAGCCTCTCAATAGCACAGTCCCTGTCATCTGGGATTTGAAATCCAGAAAGATTAGGGGGTGAATTAAGGTGTTCCTTAATGAAATGTTTGAGAAGCCTCAGGCAAAATTAGAATCACATAATGGACCTAAGATCAGGATAGCTTTGGTGGTGTGGTGTTTTTTAATGACTGTTCTGTCTGGTGCTGATAGCCAGCTCTAGTAGTTACCCCTTATGCCTCAGTGCCATTTACTTTGGTGGCAGGTGATGCTGAAGAATGATGTCGAGCGCTTCCTTGTGTTGAGTTTCTTACTAATAACTTAAGCCAGCTATTGACACCCCTTCAATGAGTTACCCCTCACTTAGAGTTAGGCTCACTGCTGCGTATTTACACTGCAAATTACAGGGTGATGGATGAGCTATTTGATCTGACACAACACCAGTTAGCTTCCTTCCCAGTAGTGGTGTTATCTGTATTGGCTCCAGAACCTGCTGCAGCCTGAAATGTTGCTGACTGTAGGAGTAGAGGGATCAAAAATCCTGCTGTGCATGGCAAGAGCCACTGCAGGTGGGAGCCTGCAGGAGAAGTTGTTCTGTGTTTACTGAGACATATGAATGTTCACAGAAGTGGTGAATGTGTTGCTCCTCATCAAAAAGTTTCTGTTTAAAAGTAAAACAACAATAAAATTTGGCACGCTGTCAGAACCTGGTTTCATGATGGCAATATTATAATAATGTTGACTTTTAATTAAATGAAGTTGACATATTTTAAGTCTGCAGATTAACCATCTGTTGCGGCATTAATGAATATCCTTCATGGCATCAGATCAGGACCCATGTTTTGTTATGTTTTGCCTTTTTTTTTTTTTTTTTAATTTCCCCAGATAGTTCTCTGCAACATATATTTGTTGATTGAAGTATGAAATATTGGCCAGAATCAATTTGGATTAGGCATTTAGCCACTGCTGGGAAATGAACTTTGTGCCCAGTATTGGTATTTCTGCACTTCTTCTCGGTTAAAATGTTTCCAAGCAAGAATTTTTGTTAATTGTCTTTTGTTCTTCTCAGTGCCAAATGCATTCCTTTGAACTACACGTTCTAATTCATGTCTTGTAAGGAAACCCTGCTAACATATTCATCTCTTGCATAGATAATCAAACTTGGAAACTTTTCTGGGTTTCTTTATGAAGGTGCAATATTTCAAATGACAGTGCGAACTTAAGTAAAACATCTTCATGTGTATATTTTCTATATTGTATTTCTATCTTCAGCACCAGATTTATTATGCATAAAATAAATATTGCTTTGTAAAAATTACTTCTGCAAGCAGGAGCTAAACAATATGCTTAGTTCCATTATGACAAGGTAGCTGTAAAGATGACATTATGCCATAATTTGTAGCTGCATCTTCTTTTGCTTTAGGTGTTTATACTGCTTATTACTGATAAGAATTTTCTGTTTACAAAATGAATTAATTTTACTGTAACTTAATCTTGACGAGCATTATTTGTCCTCTATCGCCCTTCTGTAGGGAATTGTTTGGATATTGAATGTGTTTCCTGACTTGTTTTCATAATGTCATTTCTTCTGTAGGTTTTTACTGTTTTCATTACCTACTGAGATCCTTTTGTGAACACCAATTAAGATGTCTTTCTTTCTTTGAATGCTGGAGATTTTACGTTCTTTTTTTTTTTCCTCTTGAGAGGGAGCTTAAAATAATGGTAATGGCCAAACTGTGTTTTGTTGAACATTTCACTCTTACTTGTTACAGTGGTAATGGGGAGGGACGATTCTTCTGTGAGCAAGCAGCAGGTGAAGCACAAGTGACTTCTTAGGTAAGACTCCTAATGTTGGTCCCATGAGGAAAGCAGGCCATGTCAAGCACAAGTGAAACAAACAAGTCTGGTACTAGATTGTGCAGTGTATTTTACAGATCTTGTGTTATCCTCAGAACAAATGGTTTGGCCAATTAGAGTTGTGGTTTTGGGTTTTTTTGGTTTTTTTTTTGGTTTTTTTTCCTCCTAGCTTAAGGCGGTATGCTAGCTGTCAGAAGTATGTGGGGATAGCCTGATGCACATCATGAATTCTTTTGTTCACAAAGGGTCTGCAGGTTCTTTTGGGGTCTCAGTAAGTAAGGCAAAGAGACTTGAGGCTGTTTGAGTTTATTGCATAAAGAATAGAAGTATAAAAGGTGATAGCAATCTTATTTTTCTTCTGATATCAGAGACGTAGTGGGGAAAATGATAGTAAGTTTAAGGCCTTTCTAATGCTGGGAACCTTGACTGTCTCAGTATCAGAAGAATCCTTTTAAGCTGATCGTGCTATGCAGATCTCATCCATGATGAGTTTTGTCAGCATTGTGGTCTTTGGATGTTTCATTGGAATTTCTTGAAAGTAAACAAACATATTCATCTGTTCTGCTGTCAGGTACAGGAATGTTGTGTTTGGTGTGCTGCTTAATCTGGAGGAAGGACAAGGTGGGTAGATTGTGTCATACACAACCTTCGATCACACATGGACTAAATGGGAACTACGTACCCCTTTCTCCATTACAAATTCGTCAGCTAAGTTTGTTTGGCAGCCACTGACAGCTGTCCATTCCTGTGTATCTCCACAGGAACACGTTAGAGGTAAACAAAGCTTATGCTCAGGTTATATAGCTGTTACTTCTGCTAGCATATGAGACTCTCCAAGCAAGGCTTATGCTTATACCCTCCCTAGGCTTTGCCTGAAGTCACTGTCCCCTCATTACAACATTTTCTGCAGCAGCCCACCACAAATTGTGAAATAGTCAGATACAGCTATGATGCCGTGGTGCAGCCACTGGCATGGCATTGTCTTTGCCAATGAAAACCTCATGGTGTAGTCCAGGCATTCCCCTACTGCATGAAGAAGCTGAGGGGTGAGCAGCTTTGATAGATGTCCTGTTTTAGCAAAGCCATCTCCCCCACAGCAAGAGTCACAGTCTGACTTTTGGGAAAAGGGTCAGAGAGAGGTAGAGCTTTGTGCTTGAACTCCCCTGGGACAGGCACTGATGTTCTGATGATTTAAAATCCTTAAAAGTTAGATGCTGTCTGAGCCAAGATAGATATCTGGCAAAATAATGAGGGGGAAAAAAAAACCAACCGTGTCTAGGGCTTTTAAAGTCAGCAGTGCCATTTAATGTTAATTTTCCATTTTAAAAAGCAGCCTTTGAAAATATCTTCTGTATATCTGCAGGGATACGGCATGATATCTTCCATTAATTTGATTAATTAGAACATTTAATAATGTTCTACTGCAAACAGGACTCACTAGTTAGCTGCTAGTTTTACTGTAATATTTGAAGAAAAAAAGCCCTCTTGAGTGTAGAAAAAACTATTAGAGGTTTGGGTTTTCTTAAGAAGGAGAAAAAAGCTTTACACTTTTGTTAGGATAAACATTGTTAGGGTTTGACATACACATTTTTCATGCCTAATAACTGATTGATATCATTCATCAGTATAATTTGAATCACTGTTATCCTGAAGGGAATTGCCTGATTAAAAATATTTATCTCTCAAGAAGATGAAAGAATGCCAACGTATAAAAGATTAGCAAGTCAAATTTTCTAAATTCAATGCAAAACCAGAAAGTAAAAGGTTTTCTTCTCCTCTTGCAGCAGCAGAGTGTAAGGAGCTAGCCTCCCCCTCACTGTATTTCCCTACGTTGGAAGGAAGGAGCTTAAGCTACTTGGTAAGATCTTCCCAGTAAACAAGCTGTCAATACTGATCAATCCAAATGCCAGTTCAGCTGTGAAAGGGCCTGTACCTCAGCTACTATTAACAACTTGAGATAGAAATTAAATTCAAATTCTGCTTATAGGTTTTTCTTCTCATTGTTGCCACCTGCTCAGACACATTATGGCAATTCCTCTGGACGCAGAGACTTCACCCTGTGTCTGTCTGTCACTCTCTCAAATTCCCTCTCTTTAGCTCTTGACTATCAGTTCATTTAAATGGACTGCCAGCTGTATCAGAGAGCTGGTCTGTAGCTGCTGTCTCTTTGGATGCAGTTTAACCCAGGCTGGTGCTGTGTGGTTTGACAACCTGAAGCTGTGGGAAAGATCTGTGAAAATTAATTGGGCTTCCACCAAGAAGGCAAGGTCAGGCTTCAAAAGCCTGGTCCTTTGGTGCTGGGCTCTGCAGCCTGCTGAAGGTCAGGGCTGTGGCAGTAGCAGCACAAGTGAGCGCCGCTCTGTCCCAGCCGTACTGGCTGCACTGTATCGCAGGTGCCAAGCTGAGGGTAAGACTAAAGCAACCTGTGGAGGCAAAACAATGGAGGTTGCCAGGGAAACCTGGGTTCTTGACTCTTGAGTGAACACAGAATATGAAATATCAGCATAAATATTGTTATGCTTCATTTCCTGAGGATGCAAACTCAAAATAAATAAAAAAAGTTGTCAGGCTTTATTGTTTTTGTCTGCTCTGGAAATTCTGCTAATTCTAGCGTGATGAAATCTTGTCAACAGAGCTTATATTCAAGTGTTGTGTACTTTTTGTGTTGCAAACATGAGATCCTAGAGAGCAGAACATGTGGTTTATGGTTAAAATCATAGAATCGTATAGGTTTGAAAAGACCTTTAAGATCATAGAGTCTTGCCCAGCACTGCCAATTTCAGCACTAAACCATGTCCACAAACACCATGTTTATATGTCTTTTAAATATCTCCAGGAACAGTGACTCCACCACTTCCCTGGGCAGCCTGTTCCAATACTTCATAACCCTTTCGGTGAAGAAATTTTTTCTTAGCATCCAATCTAAATGTCCCCTTATGCAACTTGAAGCCATTTCCTCTTGTCTTATTCCTTGTTCCATGGGAGAAGGGACTGACACCCACATCATTACAACCTGCTCTCAAGCAGTTGTCAAGCTTCGCCCCTGAGCTTCCTTCTCTCCAGGCCTAGTGACCCCAGATCCATCAGCTGCTCCTCTTCAGAGCTGTGTTCCAGACCCTTCCCCAGCTCTGTTGCCGTTCTCTGGACACGGTCCAGCACCTCAAAGTCCTTCTTGTAGTGAGGGGCCCAGAGCTGAACACAACACTTGAAGTGCAGCCTCATCAGTGTTGAGGTCAGAGGGACAATCACTGCCCTGGTCCTGCTGGCGACACTATTGCTGATCCAGGCCAGGATGCCATTGGCCTTCTTGGCCACCTGGGAACAGGCTGGCTCATGTTCAGCCACTGTCAAGCACCCAGGTTCTTTCCAGCCACTCTGCCCCAGCCTGTGGGTGCTTCTGGGGTTGTTGTGACCCAAGTGCAGGAACCAGAATTTTGCCTTTTTGAACCTCATATGATGGGCCTTGGTTTATTGATCCAGCCTGTCCAGATCCCTCTGCAGAGCTTTCCTACCTTCCAGCAGATCAACACTGCTTTTCCGAGGTGTGTCAGGACTCCAAAATGGCAATGTTAAGACTCCACATACAGCACATTTTTTGGTTACCTTCCTTCTAGCTTGTGCTGATTAGTGCTGAATTAGGAATTTATGATTTGGTGGAAAGAGCATATTGGAAAGTGATATTTTGTAGTGAAAATTCACTGTCTGAAAGAAATGTTTTGGTTAATAAACAGAATGAAAGTTGATCCAGAAAGGTTACATTAAAATATGTCTAAGTAGTATCTAGCACTATGAAGGCGTGCTGGTTTGGCATCATCTTGCATTTAAACTACACAATATTGCAGCATCCTTGTGAACCAAAGTAATTTGTTCTTGGGTGTCACTTTATTTTTTGAAGTGTCAGGTTTTGTTTTGCTTTAACAAAAAACTTCAAGGTTGAACTGCAGACTTCTAATCTTCTGGTCAGAAAGCCAAGCATGTTAGGGGGAAATACTATGAAGTGCTGCAGAATCTGGTGTACGTAGCGGGATGCAAACTCTGCTTGTATACTTGTATTCTCTCCTTGTCTAGGCTTGTTTTGCCTAGAAGCTCCCTTTTCTAGTGACTGGAGCAAGAGAAAAAGAGTGGTAGGAGTGTGTTAGCATGGAGTGAAACTCCAGGAAACAACCCCTGTCCTGAGAAAGTTTCTGTTTCATCTGGGAAAGAACTGTGACTTAAGTAAGGGCTACAGTACATGCAAAGACAATTATAATCTGATTGCATGCATGTCTGGCCTCAATTTCTTGTATGCCTGATTTGTCTTTTAGGATGGAAGCTCATCATAAAAGGAAATAATATCATGGGAAGTTGTTGCTGTAAGATTTTGACAGCCAGAAGGAGTTTAAATAAATCCTTCATGTAGCCAGGCAGAAATACTTAAAGGTGACACAGAAATACGTTTCTAAATGTGGATAGCTATGAGGAAAGTTCAGGATATTATTTTAAAATATAGGATGGAATAAAATTTTTAAATTCTAGGTAAATGAAGACAAGCTAGCAGTAGAGGAGGTACAGCTGTAGCAACACTCTGCTGGAGCAAAGCTAATGTATGTGGGTGTACTGAGGTAATTTTGCCCTGTTCTTATTGGTGAACTGTTGACATGCATGAAGTGGATCAAAGTCTGTTGTCACAAACCTGAGCATTAAGCTAAAACTAAATATATGTATAGTTTAAAAAAACTCTCCAGTACTTATCTGAGGTAAATAAAGGAGACCAAGCACTGTTTGGTGGAAACTTGTGGCACAGGCTACTAGGGTTGGTAGATGAGCACAGCACTTCCATTTCTCTCTCTCTCTAAGGAGCACATGTAGTTTTAAATACTGCAGATGGAATTGTGCAGCTAGGGATCTGTTGCCACTTTCACTGTAAGAATATGTAAATCTGGGGAAGACTTATTACCAGTATATCCATGATTCCCTTTTCCTCCAGAGATAATTGTCTTAGCATAACTGATAGTACAGTACTTGATTTTTATTTTTTTTTAAATTTTATTATTCACTTTGGGGAGGAAGTGAATCAAAGTTCACGTCTCGACCTTTAATTTTAAAAAGGCTCCAAAACAGTTTTCTTTTACATGACTTTTGGTCTATATGTGTGTAGAGAATTAGACAGATACCAAATGTAAACGCATAATCCCATGTAGCATATATTGTTGGCATCTTACTGAAGTTCTCCAGATTGAAATACATCTGTCTGCTTGATGGGGTTTTTTCAGCATTGCCTCTGACAAATATGGACCTCCATGGTCAGAATGGCAATCTATCATATTCCCTCTCAGAATGTGACTTCAGCTGAGCACAAGCTGTTACAAAGGTAGAAGGGCATAAGGAGAAATACTTCAAGCCACAGAAATGAAATTGCATGGAAGTGATTTGAAGTCTAAATATGCATAAAGTGTATTTTAATAGCATTGCCCGGTGTTTCTTAGGCATATGGGCTTCCCTTCCGCTGTGTATCCAAGCCACAAGGATTTCCTTTTCCACATGGCATGCCACATGCTAAAACTTCCTTTGAATTCTTACTCAGAACTTCAAAAGCAATCACCATTCCTGACAATGGCATCTCTTTGGTTAGTAGCTGAGCTTTATTGGAGCTGAGTTTGATTGATTTTCTTGTATTAAGTATGTCAGAATCATGCTTTGGTTAATGTAACTAAGATTTATGAAATTTTGTTTTAGTTTGCTATAATTTATAGTTTATCATTCCAAGTGCATCTTTCTAATGCAAAACATAAATGAAAACTGACAGTTCTTCACACAGAACATCTTCTGAAACTGTCACTTGGTGAAAACCATTATCAGTGGAAATTTAGGTTGTTTGGTTTTTCATAGAAGTTTCTTGATACCATTTAAAATAGCCTGCAAATTTAATTATTTTGACATAAAAAGCATATAAATAACCATGGTTCTCTTTCTAGAGGAAGTTTCTTACACAAGTGTTCAAAAAAAATCTTAGATGAGGGAACTGTTTATGGTATTTCTTGCTGCTGCTGGCTTATTTACAAATGTTTAACCAGCTCTTGCAAATCTGTGTTCATTGTCCATTGCTATTTGCCCTCTGTCTTGTGGGCTCTTAAGCCCCTTGACTTTAGCCTATTGCAGGTAAAGGCAAGGGAACACAAAACTCTTCTTTATTTTCCTCAGCCTGAGAGCTGTGGTTTTAAAAAAAGCATTAATCTGAAACATCCTGAACATGAGTTGCGGAATGGGAATCAGTGCTTTCTTCAAAAAGTTATCGTGGCCCAGATCTTCTGTCATCTTCCACACTGCTTAGCGCTGTTCCTGCAGATCGGAGCAGCAGGGCAGCTGGCACAGCTTTCTGCCCAGGGAGTGTGCTGAAGGGAAGAAAATCCCTTGGTGGCATCATGCCAGGAGAGCTGTCTTATTCCACTCCTCTTTGCAGCCTGCAATATGAAATATGTGTCAGATGACACCTTGGGGAGGAGGGAGAGGGAAAATAAAATGTCTAGAGTAAGTCCTCGAGTCCAGCAGGGCTTTGTTTTCTTTGCTGCATTTGAGCACAGTGTAGAACAGCCTTGAGGTGGCTCGTATTTGTGAGTTGATTATGAAAGGAAAAGGGGAAGGTCAAGGTATAGCCACTAGTACATCAACAGGATAAGGATAAGCCCTACTGTGAAACATTCATCTTGAGTTTATTGATCGTTACTATAGAAAGACAGCATGCACAAACTATAAAGACAAAAAAACCCTTAGAGTTCAGTCACAAAGTTTAAAAAAATAAAATTCCATACCTGTTCCTCAGCACAAATTGGGGTTGTGGCTAATTTCAGAAATAATTCTTAAAGAGGACCAGGTGAGAACAGGAAACCAGTGTGGCTTTTACTATCAGAAAGCCTGATTTATGAAGTGTGCAACAACAATGGACAGGAATTGCCCATAATCTCATAGGAGTCCTGTTGCTGCACGCTTTGGTCTATTTTCATTTTCAGAGCAGAAAGATATTGAGGAGTATTGAAAAGCTAGATTTCAAAACAGCTTCAGAAAGAAAGGGTCAAGAGAATAGCCAACAGATCTGTTTAAATTTAGTTTCCAAGGCAACTGTTACAAACTTATGAAATTTGACAGAAATCTTTCTATAATGTATATGGATTCATGAAAGCACAAATTGTGTCAGAAAATATCAATTTTAGGATTGCAAAAAGCCAAATATTGCAAAAATAGGTGATACCAAAATTAAAATTGCCTTCTATTTGTAATCCATTGCAATTTTTTATGTAGTTCTGTTGTAAATTAGTTTTTCCTGTGAAGTCACTCATTATTTTCTTAGAGATCTTACGTAGAGAGGAAATTGTCGGTTGCTCAGTGCATGTATTTGTACTTTTAATCCTCCCCAATGTATAGCAGAATGTTGTATTTAGTGCACTTCATTGCAACTTCTCAGTAAATACTCTGCATCATCATCATCAGTGTTGTAGTGGTAATTTTGTATTAAAGGTCTTGAAGTGCTGCATAAACTTTAATGAATTTGTCATAACCATACCCAAAGGAAAGTTGCTGCCTTATCTCTGTTTCACAAACACACAATTGACTCTTCAGGAGATTATGACCAAAACTGTCAAGAAAACATTTGTTCGAAGAGACATGATCTGAATTTCCAGAGGTATGAAGTTTGTACAGTAGTATTTCCATTCAGAAAGCCTCTTCAGCCAAATACTCTTTGAATGCTCAGTACTTCTGTGAGTCTGGCCTCAGGTGTTGCCCACTGAGCATGCAGGAAATGAGAAAGACACAATTAGTAGCCATCTGTGAAATGTTTGCCCAGCATCACAGTGGAGCTTGATGGCAGAGATGGTGTTGGAATCCAATTCTCCGGAGTAACATTCAATTGTCTTCACTATCAAACGCTCATTTCTCTTCCGTGTCCAGCTCCAGTTATTAACTCCTTGCAGCACTGGCACAAATGAGGCATGGACAGCAACCTTCACTGCTCAGTCCTGATTCATTTGTATTGTATGGCCCCACACTACACACTGAATGAAGCACTCATCCCACAGAAGGGGAATAAAAAGTGCCTTTATGAAATTAAAACTGATAGTGTAGAGAGAACTGGATACAGAGGTTTTGCCTAGGATTTGAGTACTTGGCAATATATTCTTAATATTCTTTCAGTGTAGATCTTTTAATTGTGAAATATTTTGTTTTATATATGGCAGGTTGTTAATACTTATGGTGACTTCAAGTACAATCTCAGATTTGTTGCCCGGGTGGTGGTTTGCCTAGATGAGTTGTTTTATTAGCTAGCAGATGGTTTGGAAATTGTTTGCTGTGACAGGCCTGAGTAGAATTGGAATTCTCTGTTCCAAGATCAAAAGCAGTAAGCTAGGGAAAGAGGAGAGCAAAACTCCCACGTTTCCCACTTGAACTGAAAAATGCAAATATATGTGTCTATTATTGAGGGAAAGGAGGTTCACTGCACTGATCATGGATCCTTAAGCAACTCTGATCAATCACAGGATGAATTTCCTTGGTACACCTTTAGTGCCAATATTGGCAAAGTGACCTTCTCTGAAGTTTTATGAACTTTCCTGACCTTTTCCGCCTTTCTGTTCTTTTCTCTGCTCTTCTTTTTCTGCCCATCTCAACTCTTCTCTGTCTTTCTTTTCTGCCTTTCTTATCTTTCTTTCCTTTTTCACCCTTCTTTGCTCATTTTTTCCCTTTGCTCTTCTCTGCTTCTCTCTCCTCTGCTCTGCTCTACCTTTTTTTTTTACATTCTTTGACCTTTCCTGCCCTTCACTGTCCCCTTTCCACTCCTTTTGGTCCCTTGGTTGCTGCCTGCCCATCTGCCCATCTCTACACACAGACCTCAGCCTTTTTCTGTCCTTCTCTGTCGTTCTTCACCTCCTTCAACCCCTCTTTCCTTCTCTCCCCTGTGTTGCAAAACCATAACTATAGGCCAGACACCCAATTCCCTTTCCCTTCTCTTCTGCCCATCTTGTCTGCCCATCTTCTCTGCCTTTCTCTACCCCTCTCCACACCTTTCTTTCCCTTTTTACCTCTTGTGGCATCAGGATATCTGGAGTTATCACTGTTTAATTTATTTGGCGCTATTCTCCAGAATGAGTAAATTCATTTTTTTCTTTATGCTTGAAACTAACTCTTGATGATAGCTGTGCATCACATTAAACAATGTCTGCTTAATACACCTGATAGCATCTTTCTGCATTTAAAAGAGGGGTTAAAGGTGAAAATGATACCATCAGCTTCCATCTGCAACAGAGATCAAAGGAAAGAGCAGAAAGTTCTGCCTAAAGACATAATTGTGATCAATAATATTACATACATTACAGGAAAGTCCTCCATACTGTAAACTTTATATTTGGATTGTAAATATTTGATCCTAAAAGCACAGTTTTGACTCACATTTTCCATAGTCCGTATCCTGTGTTTAACTGGAAAAAATGGGGGAGGAAAACCCTAGAGGTAGGAGATTTCATATGCACTGAAGCACAAATTGCTATTCCATGTAATACGAATTGTCTATTGAAGTAAAGTGATTTACCTTTTTGTCTCATAATTCCTGAGGGTAATCGCCATCTCAAGTGGTAGACAAGCAGAGTAATAACATAAAGCTTTCTTGGAAAAAAAAGTAGTATTGATTCTCTCTTGTTTGCAGTTAATATAATGATGGGGTTTCTATCTTATGTTAAAAAGTCTGTAGTTAATTAATTAATTGAATCCTGTGTACAAACATGGACATTGAGTTGCTGGTCACCTAGAGAGACCTAGGAGCTGGTGCTAGAGAGTAAAAACAGCAAAAGAGCTTCAGCTTGTGTGCTAAATCTTTAATACTGCTTCAAACCTTAGAAACCATGTCTAACCAGCAAATTGACCTGAGGTTTTGACGTTATCAAACCTGAATTAATCTAAGTCAATCAAAGCACTTCTGGGTAGTGTGGTATACAGAATAACTGTATTTACTGCTACTAATCTGTGTAATGTTTCTATGGGATTTCATGATCTTAACAAGATTTCGCTGTGACTTCTGGTATTGACTCAGGCACTGCTGGAAATATTGTGAGGTGTTCTCTTCCTATTTATTTTATACTGTAATAAGGCTTTAAAATACTGTGCTATTTGTGCTGTTGTGTTTATGGTGAGAGGTCAAGCTAAAGAACTGAGCAGACCATTTTAAACCCTGTGGCACTTTTCCAAGAAAGGGTAAATTAAATTTAATGTCTTTGACAAATTCCAGTATGAGAATTTCCTCAAATTTTGATATGACTTGTGAAGCACACCTGTGTTCATTGATTTTGAATGAAGCTAAGAATCTTTATGAGATCATAAAACTATTTTGATGAATCTCAAGAAAAACTGATCTGAATTAATGTTTTATTTTGGAACCAAATAAAATTAATTTCTTATATATTGTGAGAGCTCAGGATATTTTTGAGCTTAGATTAATTAAAACTAATAAATCAGTCTCAATAAATTCATGCAGTGCTTGGGTAGATCAGTTTCTTCTATATTCCCCATTACATACCACTTTCTATGAAAACTGCAATTTTATTACAGTGAGAACTTTCATCATTTATTGCAGAAGTGACTAATTCATTGTGTTAGACAGCAAGTCGCTAGAAAACTGCTTGAAGTTCAGTGCTTATGGTACAGATAAAATAAGAGTTACATTTGCCAGCTGTAGATGAACAGTGTATTGAGAGTTTTCTTTCTTTTCTATGAAAGATACATAGGATAACTGAAATTTTTAGGGGCAAATAGGAGCATGAAAAATGCCCATTTACCATCTTTACTACATTGCCATCTTAGAACTTTTATTGACTAAGTGTTTGGATACTGAAGAATCGTTTAAAAAATATCATGTGTAGCTGATGAACTCTGTCATTATTGGACATTAGAGCTCATAATCACCGTCTTAGGAAAATGCCTGAGGAAAATCCCTTTGACTCCTTCTGCTGTGCAGGTACTGTATCATGAAATGCCACAAAAGCAGCCATGGATTCATATCAGTCATTACCATCCACCAGCCTTCAAAGCATGTCTACTATAATTTCAGGTGTCCTTGGGCAGGTCTGTACTGCACTGCTGGGCTTCCCTGGTTAGTGCCTAGCTGTGCCAGCGGGGTGCCCCATCTGGCACGTGTGGGTGAAACCCCAGGAGCATCCGAAGTGTGTGCAGGCAGTTTGGATGGCTCGCACCTCCCAGGGACCCGCTTGGAATGACCCGATTCTGCCAACGCATCTCTCTAAAGGACATACGGCATGGCCCACACCATCCATCTTCCACTGCTGCCAGGATGCTTCCATGTATGGCATGCCACTTTGGAGGGGTGCTCTGCTCAAAGCCCAGGGAGATCTATGCCTTCCTATCAATTCAGAATGTATTCATGCAAAGCTGTTTTAACAGAGCTAACTACAAAGCCCTGTGGAAGGTCAAGAAGGTCTATTTTTAAGTCATAACAACAGTTCATGGAAGTAATCCTCTTGCAGAGAAGATCCAGAAGGTCTTTGGCAAAGAGGCTGCAGTCTGAAACATGGAATAAGCACGTCTGGGAGGAGAAGAGAGGAGGAAAGGAAACACACCAGACTTAAGGAGTGGATGTGTGTTTTGTAACAAAAATATCTGCAGAATTCCAAACTTCCCTTAACCAGGTCCTTAGACAGCCTTAGAAAAGTCATGTGGACAGTGGAAGTCCTTTTTCTCAGGAGAGTGTGCCTCAGGCTGTCTGTGGACCAGCAGCTGCCAAAGTATTTTCACCAGCTCTTCCAGAGAAGTGTAAGGGAGCTGGAAGGAATTCACAGTGAGCTATGAGGGTTCAACTACTTTCCACCTTTTGAATGTTGAGGGAAGGCCAGTGTCAATAGTGTCTCTTAGGGAACCCACTCATTTAAGAAGTAGGAGCAGCATGTCAGGAAATCAATTTCTGGATCACCTTATTTTATTGAATAAGTTGAATCCAGGTGAGGCATCCCTAAAGAGGACTGCAGGATGGAGTTAAGAGGCAGTGACTATGGAAGGGTTATTCCCTGCCCCAAATACCACACAAGTGATTGTGTCTTCCAGACTGGCATATGGTTTAAAAAAGATTAAAAAAAAAAATTGGTGACCTGCTTAAGGAGTGACAGCTTTTTAAAATATTTTTTCTTTCAAAAAAACCCCTGCATATTGAGAACAAAGGTTTATGCTGACCTTGTTATCTTTTTCCACTGTAGTGCAGGATGAAACTGCAGAAAAAAGTGTCTCCTTATTATCTGCTCCATGTTTGTTGTGACTCAGAGTGGACTTTCATTTGGAAATAGGAGGTGGAGTGCTACATCCCAGATTGGAAATGCTTCAGAGAATCTCTCAGACTGTCTAGGGTACAAAAGGAGGCAGTAACAAACTACAATGAGATTGTCATGCCCCTCTGGAGCAATAGCTGGAGGTTCAGATCTTTCAGCATCCAGGACGTAAGACCACGAGTATCTAGCTACCAGTAGTCGGGACTGGGAGATCGGCCATCATCGCCTCTTCCACCACAACTTACTTGCTCCCAGACTGTCCTACACACTCTGAATTGCTGAATCTGAGTTTGTGTGTGATCATGGCTTGTTGTGATGCTGTACATATCTGAGCAGCAATGAATAATCACAACAAACATGTTCCAAATGCATGGCTCATAAATTGGAATGGAATGTGAAATGACTCATAATTTGGATGCCAGGACTGAAAGAGACAAGGAGGGGAACTGAGTAAATTTTTGTCTGGCATCATTAGATGGTCTTTCAGACCACCTTTCCTCTTACTGAGGACCGCTTTATTTTCAAGCAGTCAAGCAAATTCCTTTAAGGGTCAAGACAGACCTTGTTCCTTTTCTGAGTTATCTGCCCTTCCTTGGAAATAGCCTCTAGTGTGGAAGACCATCTGAAAAGATCTTGAGGGGTCTCCTTCTGTGACAAAGTCCTCTCTTTTAGAATAGTACCAAGTTGTACTGTCCACAATAAGAAAAAATAATTTTCTTTGCGTAATTTGACAGTGCTCTGAGTAAAATACCCGAGTCACTGTAAAGGGACTAACCTTTTTATAAGTGTTCTGTTTTGTGTTTGTTTTTTCCCCTTTGTTCTGTCAATGCATGGGTAAATCCATGCAGTGCTGCTGACTGCAGAACTTCTTTCAAGGTCAAGTAGTACCTTTGCAAGGCCAGTGCTGCTTTCTTGCACTTAAAAGGATTTTTTTTTGTCCTTGACAAGGAAGTGTTTCTATGGTTTATAACATGTTTTCTGGCTTTACTGCCCTGTGTGAAAGTGTGGTGGCCCCCAGTGGGACTTTGCAACAGCAGGAGCTTCCAGCATAGGCTTGGCGTGGCAGTCAGGACTATAAAAGCCCGAAGTTTAGGAGCTGCCAGCGGGATTTGTCTTGCCACATGCTAAAGCAGAAGCTGCAAAACACCACAGGCTTCAGATACCCTCAACTTTCCAAGTGCTTTTGGCCCAGCAGCTGAACAGCTGGTATTTTATGTTTGCGTGTTTTTCCCCAGAATTCTGCACATCTCTGCCTTAGGCAGCACATAGATGACCTTGCACACAGGGCCTGTGGTGAGTGAATATCTGGGTAGGCTTCCAGCTGTGCTCCTGTGCTCCCATTCCTCATCCAGCACCTTCTTCGTGGCCCTGGGCTACCACTGTGATGAGTGGGAGAAGTCTGGGGGAAGGTGTTTGCACCTCCTAGGAAGTCCAACACAGGCAGTCTTGTGTTAGAAAAGAGCATTCGCTCTGACACAGGCACACATGGGCCAAGGCACAAGGTGTGCTATGCTTTTAGGAGAGATTATTTTTATCTGTGTGTTTAGGAGGAGGAGGATACAAGCAGGCTTCTTTCCTTTTGTAGGCCGGTTAAAAAGTAGCTCAGAGGAGAAATGCTCTTCATGTGTTATATTTATGATGTATGAGAAGGGAGGGCCTTTTAATAGCTCAGACAGGGAAGTCCAGCAAGGGCTGTGGGGGTTTCTCAGTAGCTGATGATGTACCCCTTAAGCACCTGGCAGTAAAGGGGCTGCTGGGTGAGGTTTCCTTGAGTATTCTGGCTATCAGGAGAGGCCTGACAATAATGTGACATTAGGAATATGTGTCCTTATGTACATCCTGGCATGCCTGGGGAGGAACACATGAAGTTCTGAGGCATGACCACGTTGTGTAAATAACTTGCCTGCCTGATACTGTGGTGCATGAATCCTCCTGTTAGCTAGGGAGGGTCTGGGGACCAAAATGGAGTGAGAGTGTCTTCTCTTAGTGGCCCTAGTCCACAAACTATATTATCTTTGCACATTTAATTGGAATCTGTTCCCAGCTGCTCTTTACTATGCACCAAAAAGGGCTTTGGGTGAAGCTACTATGTTTTTGTAGTCTTGTGTTCCATACCTCCATGGGCTACTTTTCAAATCTACTTCTTTACCGGAAAAGAAAAACACAAGTGAATATAACATGTTTAATATTTACCTAGATTAGAGATACTAAGTTCCAACAGTTTGTAAGTGTGAATCATTGAAAACTCACTTAGGCGAGGTACAGAATATTCCCAAGATATTGCAGTTGGGAGAATGTGTACAATCTAACCCATTGTCACTATAATACCTTCACTGTACTGCCAAAGTTGATGTCGTAAATTTGTCAAGATTTGTTTAACTTCCTATGTCAATACAGTTCTTAAAAATTGAATTCTAAATGGGGAAATAATACAGATTTATTTGGAAAGGATAACTTTACACAGCATTTGCCATCCTTGATTTTTAGGTTGCAAAATCATTAGCCATATAGTCATCTCTCTTCCCATTGCTTGCATTTTAGCCTGGATAAGGAACAAAAAATAAAATGAAACCTTCAAGCACTGATGTGTGTCTGATTGCCTCTGTCTTCTTATGTAGGGTGCTTTGGGATTGTAGAAGGGTTAGGAAAAGATTTCTGAACAATTGACCTCTTCTGTTGCAGACAGAAAGTCATCACAAATTCAGAGAACTTCTGCTGGCTTTACAGTTTACTCATTGATCCTAAAAGAAGTGATATTTTATATACATGTATGAGTGGACATGTTAAATGTGGATGTCTTAGTGGTCCTGCTTTGTAGCAATGGTCTGAAAGAAAATATAAGCCCTCTCTTAATTGAGTGATAGAAAGAAAGCTATTCAGTAAAGACTGATGTGTTGGAGAGGAAATTTTCTAAATTCTCTTTTCTATGTGAGACCTATGCATGATGACCAAATGTGGCAATCTCCTTGTGGTACCTCTTCTGTGATATTCTAGTTATGTTTTTAAAATCTAATTAAGAAAAGAAAGTCTTTCTTCATCCTGAGTAAGTTGTAGTTATATTTAATTACCAATTTGTTAGCTTATTTATAACATAAATTTATGTACTTATGTTTTATGTAAGTTTATGTATTTATATTTTTTAAATGTCCTGCACTTTCCACCAGCTATGTTAGCTAAGGAAGTATAAAATGAAGCAAAGCCCTCTGGGATCTATTAAGAGATGGAAGTATTTGTTTATCAGGCCTTTAAAAATATATAACTGCACTTTTTATTATATTATTACACAAGCAGTGTGAGCTATAGCATATGAAGAAAGGCATGTAGAAGGTTTTAGGAAGATTTACTCAAGCATTATTAGTGAACCAGTGAGTGATCTGGAGTTTTGTCATCTTAAGGGTTTTTCCTATTACTGTAAAACTGGTTTATGTGGGGTCTCAGAAAAGGATGGACTACTAAGTGCTAGTGCTTTTTTTATAGCTTGTGTTGTACAAGGAGAAATTGATGGACTGATAATTTGTATCCTCAGACATTTAATGATGTGATAATGTTTTATTTACAATTTTTTAATCTGAACCAATTTCTCCTGTGAAGTAGGTAGTCAGGGCTACTTTTTCTGACATTTAATAGCATATAACATAATCTCACAATTGGCTAATAGAAGTTAAGCTGTCAAATGTTATGTTTATTACCTCTATATTATTAATTCTGAAGTCTTTATAAAATTATTTATTTTTCATAGGGGAAATTTAATGTAGACTCTATGAGTAGAGTTGTTTTCCATATAAAGAGTCATAGGACATAGATGTGTATTCGAACACAGGTTTATGTTTCCAGCTCAAGCAGAGACCTGAGTCAGTAAGTCTGTAGCAGAAAAATAAGTGCTAAAGTGAATACTCCAGCACAAATCAAGAAGCACTAAAGCCACAAAAGTAAGTAACTTGGCAGCTCGGAAATATTAATTCTGTGCCATCACAGTAAGAATGTACTTCAGCAACTTGTGAATCTATGTGGGCTCATAGATTTGCCATGCAATTGTGTTCCTTCATGCTGCTAGTCTGTATATGTCCCTGGCTTTTAAAGTTTTTTTTTTTGTTTTCCACTCTTCTCTGAGAGTGCTTCTTCAGTTCTTAAATGCTAAGCAAAGGTGTCTTTATGTTAACTGCAGCAGATGGACTGGAAACTTTTCTACATATCCTCTAACATACTCTTTTCTTTCTGTCATCAACATTTGAGGTTGATGTTACATTAGTTCCTTATACTTACTGTGATTTCTTTTGACACTTGATATTTCTTTCCCCTTGCATCGATTTTGTCCCTCAGATTTCTGGTTTGTACATCAGCCTCACACTATTATTTCATGCTCTAGCATTCATAGTCTAGTTTCTGGCTTCTGTTCTGCTGCTTTCTCATGCTAAAAGTTAGTAGGAAACTCATGAACATAGCTGAGGTGGTATCCATTGCTCTTACCCCTAACTGGTTTCTCCTTTATGCCTCGGACTCTTGAGAAGATCAGTGTTTCGATCCTATGCTTAGTTAAAAGCTGTCCCTGCAAGCTGAGTCCCTTACCCATACGGTGGTGTGAAAAGCTGGCACTGTGATGTGGCTCACAGCTGTGACCAGCTTCTCTGCATTTCATTCTCCAGCACCCCCAGCATCAGCTGGTAGCAGCAACACTGCCCTGGGGGCAGCGGGGTGGCAGTGGGTCCTGGCCATCCCCGCTGGGATGGGATGTGGACACACACAGTGCTGCACTGGGGAGGGACAAGTCTCTCCAGGAGGTCCTGAGTGTGGAGCCCATAGGTGTTATGAGATAAACCCACAGCTGCTGTCCCCGGCACAGTGCATCTCATTTCCTTCCTACTTGGAGCTGAACACTATCAGTTTGGAGCAAAAACAGAATTAGTATTCGCTCAGAAATGTGAAATCCATGATAAATTATCTATTGTTACCTTTTGCTTTGTTTTCTTTTTAATTTTTTTACACTGGGATGGATATTCAGAAAATAATGCTTTTTTGAGAGATAATTGTGCTGTCTAGAATGCAAATTTTAATGGATGTTTGTTTTTTCTTTTGTGCTCAGCTCACTGCGTCTTGATGTGCTACAACAGCTTCCTGTACCCAAGGTGGTGGAGGCCCTTAGCAAGCTCATAACTTGCTAAAAGTGAATAAAAACCCAGAAATCATAATTATTGTGTTAGTCCCTTTCTTATACAGAACTTCAAAAATAATCACTTTCTTATACACCTGTGGTCTATTATATATTTGCTGTTGATTCTCTTTAGTAATTCACCATTTCTTCTTTGATGGAATGTATTTAATATTTGGATAAAAAAACTAGGAGAGGAATAATGTACAGGTGTTCTCTTTGTTATTCCACAGTGAATTCTAGTAGTAATCATTATTTCTGATATTTGTTTTTAAAAGAATTTAGAAGAATTCATGGAAACTTCTTGTTGTTTATTCAGTGTAGTGGATTGGATGCTTTGGTCTACCTAATAGGCAAAAAAACCCACCAAAAAAAAGTGTCAGCAAATTACTGTTTGAGTAATGCAGTAATGGAAGCCACAGGTCCTGAGCTGGTTTGAGTTTTTTGTTTGTTTTCTACATGGCCATTGCTGTGATATCAAAATAAAATATTAGTTAGTACACATATTTTAGTAAAGGGGGGAAATTACTATTTAATTTTATTAAAATGTTACAGCAGTGTGCTTTAAATTTTAGAATCTGACAGATTAACACCATTAGATTAATACCTGGTTACAGTAATTGGATATTGGTAACAGTGTTGTTAGCAGAGAGATCCTATTAACTTGTTTACGGAGCTGCCTTACATGGCTAATCCAATTTGGAGCTTAGCATTAATTATAGCCACGCAGAGATGAATGGATACTGGGTGCAGCACCTTTCTGCAGGGAAGGCAGTTCTGGTGGGATAGTACTGGCCAAGCTGCACAGATAGCTGAGAAACATCTGAGCTTGATAAGAGCATCTCCAGAGAAAGCTAATCTGGGTGATTATTGTGCCTGGAGATCAGGATTGTCTGTGCTTCTGGAAAGGAGCAGGCTCCATGGAGGTGCCCTTTTTCCTTGCCAAGGGGTGAAAGAAGGGGTGATAATAGTTATAATTTACACCTGTGAGAATGCAGTGCAGTGGTTTGTTTGCACAATTTCATTCTGTGTTTGCATACAGTGTGCTCTGGGTGTTTAGTTATCTGTATGGCAGAAATGTGTGCTGGCTCATGACAATGGCTTGCCGTTGACATGTGTGACTATAATGGTTCAGCTGAATTTGAGGACAGGAGGAAGGAAAGAAGCACCTCAGTCTGTCATACATGATACTTGCATATAGAATTTGGTTGACCTTCTGCTAAGATTGCTAAACTGGTTGACATAGGTGAAATCAGTACTTGTGTTTTTTCAGGATAAAAATATGTTTTTTCTTGCTTAGTCATTTTTTGTCAGAGCCATTTTCTAGATGAAAATTTACAGCAAACTGATTATACATTGAAATATTTTGCTCACATATTATGTGAGGTAAAATTTCAAAATATTGCAATACTGTTTTTCCTGTAATTCTAGATGATCAGAAATGTGGTAGTAATTAAAACTGTTTTTCTATATTCTTTGTGGTTTTCAGTGAGGAAAAGAATCTTAACTAAATGCTAAATTTATAGCAGAATTTACCAGCTCATGGAATGGTAGAGCTCTTCATATGCAGTGTGCTTACATCATATACATAAAGCTGATAGTCAAGTGAAGTGCTAGTGTTACAACCTTTCTATTTTCTCCTTTTTTTTTTTTTTGTCTACTCCCTAAATTTGGCCTTCCACTCAAGTCTTCCATGAAGATATATTTCTGTCAAAACCAAGTGCTCCATTTCTTCTCCTCCTTCTCGTACTTTTCCTGCAGCATTCCCTTATACTTCGTATTTTAGAGCTGACAGAATTGGGTATTCAAGGAAAACATACACAGGATTCACCAGGCAAGGAATTTAAATTTCACAAGGTGAAATTATAGCACTTTTGAAGTCAGTGACAAAACTCACGTCAACTATAGCAGGACCTAGATGTTATCCTCAATTTTTAGGCCCAAATAAGCACTTCAGTCATGAGATTGCCCACTTTGGATTTCACAGTCAAGGAAAACCTGACAAACAGAGAAATAATGGCTGTTCCAGAAAAAAAGAGTGCGCAGTTAGATAACATTGAATTAAGAACTGTGTTGTATATTCCTCCCTCCTTGTCAAGGTCACACTATGCTTTCAGCTTCTAGGCTGGTGCTGATACATTACAGACCTATGCAGAGGTATGTACCCTACTTTACATTGCAAAATGTAAAAGAGAGGGCAAAAATGGTGTCATCATGTCCTCTATATGTAGTGCTAATGTGGAGTAACCAGATTATTGGAATTAAAATCAGTTTCTGTCCTTCTATAATCAGACAAGCAAGTTTAATGATTTTATGTAAATGTTCAGTGAAGCAGAAATGCAGGTTTTAGTCAAAGTGACTCAGAGGACGTGCTTGCTTTCTCCTTTTTTTTCTCTTCTTCCTCTAAGACTGTTAAGCAAATGGAACAGCAAGTATGCAGGCACATTTCAACCCACCCATGCCAAGCTCTCAAAGCGTGGAAGCACAGGCACAGTTTAATTAAATTTATTCAAGAAATCCCCAGACTAAAAAAATAAATAGATAAATATACAAAACTAATTAGGCTGCTCTTCTCTCCATTAATATCAGTGGAAGTGTGTGTTTATAGGCATGGGAAGACCCCCCCTGCCACTGTATGTAATGATCTGTTTGTATTCAGGACTCACAATGATGTTTCATCTGATTAATCTCTTCAAATGTTCTTTTTGAAGGGCTGAAATATTTGTCAGAAGTCTTCAAAGTCTGAATGACTCTGATGGACAATCCTCATAAAACTTTAGTTTATTAAATGGAACCTGTCAATAGTACTTAGTTCATGCTCTGCTGTTCTCCCTTTTAGACTTTTCTGTGAACTGAAGAAATAATGTGGTTTCAAATGACATTGTGATGTAGGATGTCGAGGTGTGGGTGAGCCGATCTGTATCCAGGACAGAGGCAGCAAATAACAATGTTCCCCTGCAGGCTCCCTCTCAGGTAACTGGGGAAGCTTGCTTGATACCAGATTTCCTGTGAGGTGCTAACCACAACTCAGAGATTCTCAAGTCTTTTACTGGTATGCTGCATACCCTCCTAGGTCTAAAAGTCAGTATTTCTCCTTCCTTCCCATTATATCCCAGTTGCAAATTTTGTGAAAGTTCTGGAATCAATCCTTCTTAATTTCAAATATCATGAGAAATGCATCCATCTAAACAGAGCAGTCATTTGAACAGTTTTCTTCATTATGAGTTGTGTTGATGAAGACTATTGTTATTCTTTCAGAGGCAGTGCCTGGTCCTATGACCAGTGGTGACAGTAATCCCAATTTCGCAGGAAAATTTGACAAAAATGAGTTGCCAGTTCAAATATTTTGGCATGCCCCTTGTTGTGCCAGACAAAAGATGGTTGTCCTGTGTGTAGGTGAAATGAAGCACAGGGAAGAAGTAATTTTTCAGGAAGTTAGTGGTGAAGAAATTTCATAATGATGGGAATTTGTACTACTGCTTGGATTGCCGAGTTTCCTTGTAATTCAGTTTAATTCCAGTTGGACTGAACTATGTTGTAGCTGCATTCCTATCCTGGACCTGCTAGGAGGAAAATTAGGGTTTTGACCATAAACTTGTCAATTGGAACTGTTCAGTGCTGTGAATAAACTTAATGTTTTTCCAAAGGAAGGCTTACAGCCTTCTAAAACAGAAAATATGATCTCATTGTCCTTTAGCTTGGAAAGGCAGAAGAACAAATCTTTTTTAAGGCTCAGAAAAATCTTTAAAAAACCCATACACCCCCCCCCCCCCCATTCAAAATAAATCAAGGCTCCTTTTCATAAGAGGAAGAGCCAGTATAATGCACCTTGTATCTGTAAAAACAGATCTCCACTGTTTTAATGGGACAATTATTTCAAACCAGGACTTGCTGCAAAAATCCTGGCTCCTTTTGAGAAATTCTTTCTCCCTGATATTAGGGAGGCATGTAGCTTTCCATTTGGCTGATGTAGAGGTTGGGACAGACTTTCTGCCCCTCTCCTCTTTAGGCTGGGTCTAATGCCGGAGCTTCTGTTATGCCAATGGGCTTCTCTATGGTAGGGGTCAGTCTCAAATGATATTAAAGGAATTGTTTGGTTTTTGGTTACAGTTTCTCTTTAGTTTTGGTGATAATCACATAGATAAAATATAAGAGCAAATTTTGCTATCACATTGGATTAAATTTTATACCTAAGGGATACAATGTGCTAAGGTCACAGGAGACGTTGCAAATGTGTCCATTAATTATGGTCGGCAGAAGAAATACGGCAAAAGGGCTGTTCAGTTTTCAGTTTGAAAAATTCAACCAAGGTTTGTTTAATGAACATTAAGAGAGACTGAGGAAAATGTCTAGAATTGTGGTGTCTGCTTTAGGTTTATGTCCTGGTTTCATCTCCTAGGAGAGGGCATGGATGCATTCCCTTGTTGGTCAGTCACACTGATCCTTTCAGGATTCAGGAGTTTCTCAAGCGGTTTTTCCCTACAGATGTGGTTAATGGGCTCTTTCTGTGTCGTAGAAGTTACAGTAAAATCTGTGCTGTTTCAGAAGACTTTCTATAAAGATCCTCCTCAAATAGAAATGCCCAACTGTATACTAGAAAGAGGCATAAAAATATGTGAAGAATTGTTTAAAAGGAGACAATAGAAAGAGAGCAGCTATAGCATTCTCATTTGTATTTTGCCATTTGTTTTCTTAACTGTTTTGGGGCTTTTTTATATTTTCTGTCCTTTTGTTCAAATATCTGTAGTTTATTGGGAAAGCACCAACACACACTGGTTTAGCATTGCTGTGGTCTTGCTCCAGAACTGTGGATTCTGGGATAATAGTGGCAGCAAATAATAATGATGCTGAGAGTTGGTCCAGATGTTTATCCTGAGGTTAAAATCGTATCAACAATGCAACCAGACATGATTTGTTTTGTCTTCTTTCTCCTAAAGCAATGACATATTATGACAAGTCAGGATGGTGAGCAAAGGATGTTCTTAGCTATTCTCTTAACCCATTCAGCAGCCTTCTCATCCCTATAGCTTCATCTTACAAACTGCGGTCATGCTTTGTTTCATAAAGCATCTCATGAATCTGAAATGAAAGCCTTTTCTAGGGAGTCTTCATATCTGAATTCATGAGATGTAGCAGATTTGGGTTTGTTGTGTTTTTTTTTTTGTTGTTTTGTTTGTTGTTTTTTTTTTTTGGTTTTTTTTTCTTTTCCTTGAGATATTGGAAGCATTCATTAGAAAGCTTGCTGCAGAGTTCTGTAGCTCATTTCATATACAAATTTTGGGGACGTAGATGAAGAAAAAAAATACCCCCAAACTATCATTGCGCATTTACAAAACACAACTGATTTAAAATGTTTGTCCAGAGACAAACATGGTTGGCAGCTAGATGAGGCTTATTTACTTTTCCTGCTATTGACTGGCTGTTTATATTTTGCAAGGAAAATGCCATTCTTCCTGCATAAATCGTCAGGAGAGCAGAATTCAGTCATAATGTTGCTTTGCTTCTCCACCCCTACCACTGCCCCTGGGAAGTGGGTGCTACACAGAAAATCATCTTCCTACTTGCATGAAGATCCCACTCCTCAAAGGTGCTGATGCCCTCCTGGATGGTGGTGAGCGGTAACAACATTCACGTGACAGCAGTTTGCTGAGGATTGCTGGCACGATGCAGTTCTTGAGGCACTTGATGTCATCTCCTGCAGGAGAGGTCTAAGATGCATGAGGGATGAAATCCTTTCTCACTAATTTTAGCAGTGGCATATTTTTTCTTGTGTTTCTGCTTTGTAGGCTGCAGGTTATGAGAGTGAAAACAAGTGAAGTGTTTAAAGGAGCACCTAGCTGTCAGAACAGTATCTGCCCTACCAAAATATCCTTGGTTTACTCTCATATGTAAATGACAGGTTTAGCAGGCCTCCCACCTGCTAAAAAAAGAAGTTTCAAAACTGAAGTGAATAAAAATGGTACTCTATTGAGATATTTATACAGCTTTTTCTGCGTTTGCTCATTATATCTTGTCATTAAATACTTAGAATGGTCTGAAGTGTATTTAAGCAGAGAAGAAACAACTACCCCTGCCGTGTTCTGAAAAATACAGGTATTGTAATTTGGTAGTCAGGAAGTGTATTACACACTATGAATCTTGAAGTAAAGACCATTTAAAAACTGCAAACCCACATGTATCATGTTTTGGTTTTTTTCTGAGGTACACTTTGTCTCGTGCTAGTAAAGTAGGTCCTCTAGCAGGAAACACTTAAATGCATGTTTTTTCTTTTAATTAGAGGGATTAAGAAAAGAAAGGAAAAAGATTGGTAAATCATTAATGCCTTATGAAAATGGCTACAGAACTTCTCAGATTTCTGTGTAGAGTGAAATAACTGAGGTTTTACAAAATCATAGTTTCCAATTCAGGTTTAAAGAAAAATATAAATCCGTAACCTCTAGGAAATGACCAATATTATTATATGGTTCCAGTGAAACTGTAGAGCTTTAGAATTGGTAAAGGCTGGCCAATAAATATTTTTTTTCAATTGCTTTGGACCTCAAAAGACAGTCTGCTTTACAAGTGACAAATAAGAGGGAGACATGTTAGATGGGTCATAGCTGAATTCATCCGTTTTTAAGACAACAATGAAAATAAATTATTTCAAGTCCTGTGAAACAGGTGGATTCTGTGGGACTGGAGTCTTTTTACATACATGTTACTTACTTTTCACTTGTTGAATTTTATTTGCTGTTCGATATTCTCTGTGTTAGCTTGAAGATAAGCATCTTTTAGGCCTGAACTGAAGTATCTGCCTCTGTGAAAAAAGCAGTTTCTCAAAGAACAAAGTCTAGTTCCCATGTGCTATTATTTCAAGTACTAGCAACTATTGCTTGAAATGTTATGTCCAGCTTGGTTGGTGATCATCAGCTTGGGATTTCAGGTTCTGTGCATTCACCTTTCTGAAGAATTAATGGGCAATTGGTCTGGCTTTTGTTAAGAAATCTTGCCCTGGATTCTCTTTTTGGGTTCACACGTCTCCTCTGTGAAGACGGGAAAAGATATCAGAATAGAAAACAGAACAGACAAGGGGTTTCAGGCAGTGTTTCACACCTTGCTTGTATGGGGTGTTTGTGGAGCCTTCGAACTGGTGTGTAGAGAGCTCAGATTGGCTGTGCTTCCCCGGGGAATGTGAAATTGCTGCAGCAGCAGTGGATCTTGGCTGGAGGCTGACCTGTGTCCCTCAAACAGCCGCCTGCCTCTCTCCCTTACAAAACCCTGAATCCCTCGGGGACCACAGAGCTTGTGTAGTGCAGGGTTGTCTCATCAGCTCTCTATCCCATACAGGAAAGCTTTCCCCAAGGCTAAGTTCTATGTGCTTTTTATTCCTGGGCAGGAAGAGGTACAGGATAGTGGTGGATGCAGATCAGTGCACTGTATTAGAAAGTGCAATTCTCCAAATCGGTGGAAAACAAGCTCTGGTACTGTAAGTGCTAGAACTGAGCTTTTTTTGTTTCATCTGCCTAGGCTTATATAGTAAACAAGGATAATTATGGCCCGAGTAAATATCCAGCACAATTGTTGTTTCATGATAAATAGTGATTTTTTTTGGATACATGGAAATGATTTCCCATATATATTCTCTCTAAGGTTTTAGTGTTTTAAAATTTTTCAATCAGTTGTAAGCATCTTACTTGATCCAGTCTTGTAAATCTATGCTTCTTGCGATTTCTCCCAAAAGAAAATTGGTGAGATAAGGGGGTGATCCCTTTGGCTTATCTTCAGTTCCTTTTGGCTATCCCTGTATTTGCTATTGTCAGAAGGAATGGAAAATATCCAGTAGAATGTGTGTGTGTGACTTCGAGATTAGCTTTAGCCCTCATCATAACATCTGTAACCCTGGAGCTGCGGGGTGTATGTCACCAATTCCCCTCTTTTCACAGCTGGCCATATGCAACAGGCATGTTTGTAAGCAGGCTTTCCTCTCAGCTGGCTGGGCTCCCTGATGTGGAAAGCAGGGCAGAAAAACATCGCAAAAGGTCACCAAAGCACACGACAGGGTCACTTGAGTTGGACACCAGTGGCCAGCCCTAAGAAGGCGGTCGTGGGGTAAGCACAGGTGGGTTTTGATCTGTGATAGGAGACTCTTTAATCAGTGGCTCTTACATCCTTGGTCAGCATAAATGGGGTCTGAAAGCTGGATCCTCTGGGTTAGTTCAGACAGACTGCAAACTAGAGTGAAGGTGGCAGAAATGTTTTAATATACAATGTTTATTTACAAAACTGTTTTCAATTAAAAAGAGCCCTAATAACATAAAATCTCCAATTATATTTTTTTTTATGTTGGAAAAAGTCAAATTTATTAGCAGTTCTAGTAACTGAAATGTAGTATCATTCAGTTTCAAGCAAGGAGGATTATTTATTTTTTCCTTTTCTTGCCTTTTTTTCCTCACTACAGCAATAGATGAAAAAAAGAACTTCAGATTGACCTAGAATCACACACATAAAATGGTTTTAAGTATTTTTCATTTATGCCATCAAAACAAATAAATATATTTGTTCATCTCTAGCTAGTTCCATGTTTCACAATGAGTCCTTGGGTACCTTTGTATAAGCTTTGACTTTTGTGCTTCAGTGTTCCCACTGAGAAGAAATAGAACAGTTTGTTGTTTATAACATGGGATGGTTTGGAGTCAGTTATGCTGGAAGAATATTTTAAAGACAAATGAACTGTTCAGCTGGGAAAAGACTGCTAAAAGAAAGACCTTGAGAACATGCTGACTTATCTTCTCCCTTTTGCTCCTTGTGCACTTCCCTTTATGTCATAGGGATGTTTCTTTCAATGTTAAGAACTAATATAATTTTTAATTCGATTTTTAAAAAAAATATAGATATATTTTAAAATTGCTCTGCAAAGCACAGTGTCGAATGTTGAAGAGCAGGGAGAAGAGGAGCTGAGAGGCTTATGACCTTTGTCTCTCTTCCTTAGTCTTTCTTTGTAATCTGTGGTGCCTAGCTTAATCTTAACACTTTAAGCTTCTGAATGTTGAAATGGGGATAATGTTCTTGCACTTCATGGGAGGTAACAAATGGAATTTATTTATATGTCCAGAGTGTTCTGAAACTCCTATAAATTAGGTGTTATAAAAATGCAAGGTATTCTTTCTTGACAGAAATTTAAATATGAAAGCATTAAAATTTAGCTCTCTAACTTTTTTCTTTATGAAGAGGAGCTTTCCCTGCAGAGATCTTATTCATCCTTCCTATTCATGCTTTGCACTGGAGCACTTCCAGTTCTGTAAAACATTTCTCATGGGAATGATATTGGTGGCTGTCACCTGGCTTGAGTTGGTTGGCATATGGTTAGGAATTTAGGTGCTGCTTCACTTAGAGACAGCATAAATGCAGTGAGACTTCCTGTAATATTTCATGTATTTTTCCCTTTCTATTTTGCATCTCAAAGGTCAGCACACCAATTTGGCAGAGAGTATCTAACTGATGTACAGACAAACAGGTTAAGGCTCCTTATGTTTAGTTTTACTTTTATTCTTCCACCTTAAAGTAGTAGTTTGTAGGGAAATAGATGACCCAATAAAATTTTGTTGAGTAAATTTGTGATCATATATTCACTTATAAAGTGATCTTGGGACATGCAGGGGTTATTCTGGTGTAATGCAGAGTTTTAAATCAGGTTTCACTCATTTGTCTTTGATCCTTAGGAGTAATACAGCCTTGCTTCAGAGTAGTGTTTTTACTTCATTTTATCACTTTTTTAGGAGGCATGAATAGCGTACCTTCCAGTTAGGGCAGTCATGCTGTGAAAGTGCATGACTGTAGCCCAGTAGATAAAGCCCTGTCCCTGGAAAGAGGCCAGCTGGTCTCTTGTTGTTTCTGCCCTCCACAGAGGAGGGGTGAATGGCATGGACCCTGGGTTCTTCCTTTTCTTCATGTATTGAGTCCCCTTTTTTCCTTCTTTCTGTCCCCTTGAACTTTGCAGTGTTTCCAAGGCACTCATTCCATGTTGAGAGAAAATGCACTGTGGGACGGTTTAGACGTTTTTATTGAGCAGCAGTGAACAAGCAGATGGTTTGAACTACTTCTGTTAGGGAAAAGTTTTAGCCTGAAATCCTTCACCTGCTACCAGGAAGTTGTTATTGCAAAGATGCATCCTTATTTATTGTCCTACTGTGTTTGTGCTCCTCGACTTGGCACTTAATTGGCTTTTGGGAGCCTGTGTCAGGTGTGTGCTGAGCTACTCATGGGAAGTGCAGTGGCATATAATTCATGAATCCTAACTGGCCTTATGCAGTAACAGCACCATCCTGTTCAGGATGGCCAGCATGGAAGTGCCTGCAGTCCTGTGCAATAAAATGTCTTGTAATGCAGTCTGATTTTTGTAATAGTTAGGGCATTTTTAGATGCTTTGGCATATAAGCATCTGGGCAGAAGTTTTCTTATAATCCCATGTGTAAGACTTAGCAAGACAACTAAAATCTGAGTGGATCTTCTGCACATAGATCTTCAGTCATTCTGTATGACGGAATAGTATGTCCGTGTGCTCATACAGATTGGGGGGGCACTCTGAGAAAGCAGTATCACAGGCACCCATGCAAGTACTATGTTTGTGGCTCCTAAAGGCATCTGCTGAATCTCAAGTGTAGTTAAGCATGAAGAACTTGGCCCTCATAGGGTCTACCACCAATATACTCAGAGTGGCACACGTGAAAACACTGAAGCAACCAAGTGGCTTTTAATTTAAAGTTGTAGATTGATGGAGGCTCATTTACAGCTTATCAAGAGTTTATTGTGATCTTTACTTGTCTTTGGTTATGAGTTAAGCACTGAATATGATACAGACAAAAATAACTTGATCCTAACTTAGCCAGGTGTGCCTCATGCAAAATTTCTGCATCGTAAACCATATGGAAATTCACATTAATCTTAAAATACATAATTACATAATTACAAAAATGCTAGAAATGAAACATTTTTTAAAAATAATTGGAAAATATCACAGTAAAACAGTTTTTAAAACTAAAGATGAGCTTCCTATCACTTACAGGCTATGAGAAAAAGGAAATACTGTGTACTCAACTGTTCCATTAAAAATGCTAAAGCCTACTTGATACCATGTGATAAAACATCTCAAACTTCAAACTTGTTAGTGGTATATCTACTGCTTGAAGCAAAAACAGTTTTATCTGCTGAAAAAATGTGGCAGATACTGTGAAGTGGGGATAGGTTTCCCATGCCATCTTACTTTGGACAACTTGTCAGTCTGGGAGTTCTGTTTTCCAAGTAATAAACTCCTTTCCTAACCAGTATTTTTGTTGGTCTTTTAGCACCTTAGGGCCTTTAATCTTACTAGCTCACCTCAACTGAAGCAAGCATGAATGTTTCACAGCTGGATGTGTAAGCATCTGGTCCATCCTCAAGTACGTGGAAAAAAAATATATTGTGGGACATTGCTTTTTGAGCAGAACACCTGCCTTCACTTGAGTTGTGCATTTGAAGAGTCAGGAATGCCAAGCTTTCTTCTTTCAGAATCTCAGTCTATCAAAGGAAATAGAAGTAGAAGAGTTTCACTGTGGGAAGGCGATTTCCTGCTGCTATCCCCTAAAAATGTGCTTTCTGACTTGTGTAGCTTCAAGGAGAAACAGCTACAAGAATGCTGGCAGCTGAGTGAGTGGTAAATATACTTGCTCCTGAACATGAGCTAGAGTCTGAAGAAAGTTTCAGTAGTATCTTAAATATGCTGTAGCTCACACTTCTCCACTGTTTGCCCTTCTTATATTTTTTTATAGGCATTCTAAAAATCCTATTTTCCTTAAAAGTCTTTATCACACCTAGTGTTAATTTTGGCCCTGAACCACTTGCCAGCAGAAAACCTTCATCTCCAAAATTATCAGCAAAGGCTGTACAGCAAAAGTAGAGAACCCAACATGGAGTTTTCCCTTTTATTTTGTAAAAGTATGTATGTTGTTGTGGGCATGTGACATCAAGTGAGAGTTTTAACTTGATTCTATGCAAATTTAATTTTCAGTCCTTTCTGATGTGATTGATTAATTTTGGTATAGTTCAAGTTATTTTTATAGCCTTCATTCCCAGTACATAGTATTCTTGTCTACATGGGCAGGCAGCACGGACTGTAATGAGATTAATATGGACTTTCCATTGTGAAATAATTGTTAATTCTCTGTATGGGTGCACAAAGCAGGAAGAAACTCAGCTTGGTTAAGCTGACATGCTTGTGTATCAAACCCTGTGGTCTTCACCTGCCCGACTCTTTCTAGTGTTCATTTACATAATTAAGTCAAAGCAAAATCTGACTTTCACTCAGAATCAATTTGAACATTAACTGTACATGAATACAATCTTCTAATTATTTCTTTTGTGACTGGAGA
>WEIT01042092.1:105895-122135 GCA_013389985.1 Dryoscopus gambensis | reverse complement strand
TAAATTAAATTAAATTAAATTCTAAAAAATTAATTTGAATTAATTTTGTTCTTTACAATTTCATTCTTCCAGCCTGGATGACTGAGGACAGCTGCCCAATCCATGTGTGGATATTGGAGAGGAATGATCCTCGTGGAAATCCTGAGGCTCTTCCCTGACTGCTGATTTGGTAAGGGATAAATAATGATTTTAATTTGGGTTTTACCTCTACTTAACTCTCACACACAATAAAAATGAAATAAGGACAAGTCCTAACTCCTAAATATCCATTATTCCCTAAAAATGCATTTATCCAAGATTCTGGGGAGAAAAATCTCCTTTAAGATCTGAATTTCACTGCACTTCTGGAAGCAGAGGAATCTTCCATGTCCTGAAGGACTGAGGAGCTGTGGAGCCATTTTCATGATTTAATTGACTCTTTCATGCAATTAATTTTGGCCAAAATCTCTTGCAGTGAGAACCTGATGGGTTTTGTGAGCGTAAATTCTAAGAAATTTGATAAAACCAATTCCAGTGAGAGTTTAAAATAAATCCCATGGATTTGGGAGTGAAATAACCCCAAAACGTGCTGAAATCCCAGGAAAATCAATAAAACAATGTAGCTGTGCTATGAACCGGGGCGGTGAGCTGGGACTGGGGACTTCTGGGATGGTCCAACTGCACATTTCCAGCTGGATTCCCTGCGGAAAGTCATTAAAGGAGAGGAAAAAATTGAAATTTCCCAGGTTTGGGTGAACCTTCACCTCCAGCCCCTCCTCTGATCTTCCCGGGGCGCTGAAACCGAGACAGCCGGGACACAACCAAGGATTGTTCCTCCTGCAGGGTGGGCAAGGATGGGAATTCCCGGGAAGCCTCGGAGGGTCCCTCTGTCGCGCACCCAATGAAGGCCCTGTGATGGGACCTTAATAATTAATAATTAATTAATTACGCGATTAATTGCGCTCCTCGAGAATAAAAGGGTGAGGGTTTTGTGCTCCCTGGGGTGATCCCATGAGCGACAACTGAGAGATGAGGCTGAAACCCTTTAGGGACTCCTTGGGTCAAAGCTCAGCTCTGTCCCACCGAGGCTTAGCTGAGCTGGAGCTCATCACTGCCCTGGAGATGCTGCGCATGGGCAGGGACTAAAGCTGAGCTTTAAGCCCTGACCTCGTTAATCCGCTGGGCTTAATTAGAGGTCCTCTCCCTGAGCAGAGGAAATAAATTTATTGGAATTCTTCATCAACTTTGATCTGCCCGTATTTGATTTTTCCTATCAAAATAATTTCTGCCATAATCAAAGTCCTGACTAAATTTCAAATTCCATCTTTTCCTGTCTAAATTTCAAATTCCGCCTTTTCCTCGCAGTTTGGCGTCCATTTGGCCGGGAAAATTGGGCTGAAATTTCGCAGTTGTCCAAGGAAAATTTCACTCTGGAAATAACCCATTCCTATTCCAGGCGAATCCTTCACGATTTGATTTTGCAGCTGGAGAAAGTTCAGGATAAAAGCATTTTCCGAGCTGATTTTCCTTTGCTATGGGATTGCTGAAAAGAGGGAATCTGGAATAAAAAGCTGCTGACTGGACGTGCAGGGAGTTCACTGCTGCTGCCTGTGGAATATCTGCAGGATCCTTTATTTTTGGGCAGCCTGAACACAGGTAGAAATCATGGAAAAAAGAAATGATTTAGGTTTCCTGAGTGCCAAAAGCAGGGAAGGATTCCTGGGTCTAACTTCAGAATGGAAGCTCACAGGGATTTATCCAGGAATATTTGACCACCAGGAGCTCCTGGGGAGGCCAGGGGGAGCCGGGAATTTAAGTCGCTTAAAAAATCGGGCCAAAAATTGTCCCGTGCCAATGCTTTACAAAACCCAGTCCTTTCTGGGATCTGGTTGTTAATTACGCATAAAAAGGATGGGCAGTTATTAGGAAGGAATCAGCTGAGTCGGGAGCAGGAGCAGCTTGAAATTGTAGCTTAAAAGCACCAAGAAAGAGGGAAAAAATCCTCCTGGAGCAGCCACATCCTCACTTTGGGCGGGATTGCCGTGGTCAATCTCTTTATTCCCATGAAATCCATGGAAAAGGTCTCTGCGAGGCGGCCGGGCAGCGGCAGGAGGTGACAAAAGCCACCCCAAGATGCACCCACATGGCAAAACCACCTCCCTTCCAATCCTTCACTCTTCCCTCTTTGGGGGCGAATCTTTAGGGCTGCCTGAAATATTTTATGTCCCCTTGGAAAATATTTTCCCGGGCGCTTTCCTTCCGCTCCGCGGATTCCTTTCCTTTCTGCCCCTCGGTCCAGGGGATGGAATAAATTAACGAGCAGCGTGTTCTGCTCTGCTTTAGCTACACCAGATACCCCTAAGCCTATTAAGTTTATTCCTGGAACTGTCCTGGCCTCCCACCCCCCGATAATTTTTCCGTTCGGGAGATTTTCATTCCCTTTGTTCCGACTTAATTTCCCCGCAGCCAGGGGCTCCAGAAGCCACTCATTAGCTGGCTGCTAATTAGCTGGCACTAAGAGCCTCTCGGGAGGCTTGGGCAGCGTTTGCTGGGAGTCACATGGCGGGGCAGGCTGTTGGCAACAGCCATCCCGGGGAATTCCGCCTTTTCCTTGGATCCTCCTCGGGCTGTCCAAGCTGGATCCACGGGGGATGTTTTCAGAACAGGTGGAAAAGGAGAAGAAGCTCTTCAGTGCCGCTTTCTCCTGGAGGCTGCTCCTCCTCTGGAATGGTGGGAAGGAAGGAGGAGCGTTTTCCTCCCTCCCTGCTGGGTCAGGAGGTCGGTGATGCCCCCCTCGTCCCGTTCCCTGCCGCCACGTGTCCCTCAAGGACATCCCTGATTTGGGGGCCACCACCGAGCTCCTCTCTTCTCCTCTGACCGTGGTTTCCTCAGGGTTGGGGTTGGATATCCCAGCTCTGCGGAGCGAGGTGGAGAATTCCCCCGGGGAGGATTCTCCACCTCTGGCTCATGGTTTTCCCAATCCCCTCCCTGCTCTAGGCTGGGGAGGAGGGTCCAGGATTCCATCCCAACCCGTGGTGTATCTGGAACATGGATTTTGGGTGTCCAACTTCCAGAAACCAGAGGTTAGGACCCAGCCAGGAGGCTGGAAAGAGCTACAGCCATCCCAGCTCCTTTCCAGCAGCTCAGGTGGTGTTTTCCCGGCAAACGGAGAGGTCTGGTGATCCAGGGAACCCAGGGACCATCCCTGCACCCTCCCCAAACCCCAAAGATGCAACTTTTGGCACTCGCCGGGCACCAGGTGCCTCTTTTCCCTCTGGGTGAAACAGGACGCGAGTCAGGCAGGGAAACACAGACCCACAAGAGGAACTGCCCTCAGGAGGCCGGGGAAGAGACCGCCCTGGAGGCGTTTGTTATTCCTGGGCAAGGAGGGGACATCTGGACACCAACCCTTGGGTCGCCGTGGCTGTGGGCTGGCAGGAGAGGGGGAGGACAGGTGGGAAAGGCTGGAGTTTCCTGGCACCCGATTGACTCCAGCCCTTCTGGCTTGTGGGGATTCCTCCTGATCCCTTTTCCAGCAGCCGGTGCTGGAGGTGCTAGCAGTGCTCTTCCTACAGGCCTGAAGGAGGTGCCGGAGGTGCAGCCTATGGAACGCTGGAATGGTTTGGGGTTGGAAGAGACCCTAAAGATCATTTCATTGCACCTCTGCCGTGGGCGGGGACACCTTCCACTGGCCCAACTCGCTCCAGGCCCCATCCAACCTGGATTTTCACTTAACTTCCCAATCCCAGTGCTGGCGCCATCCCTGAGAGGTGCCAGGATCCTTCTGGGGGACTCCAAGCTCTCCGAGGAGGAGCAGCAGAGCAGTTTTGAGGGTCAGCTCTTCACCAGCAGGGAGGCAGCACCCCTGGCCTGGTTCTCCCCCTCTGTTTCCGACCCCTGGCTGGGGGCAGAGGGAGGAATCCCGCCTGCTCCAACATCACCTCGGGCCTGCCGGGAACCCCAATTCCCATTCCCGCCACCTTGGGCTGAGGGACCTCACCCTCAGGAGCAGGAGGGAAGCAGCACACGCCTCACTCTGCTCTTTGCTGGTGGCTTGGACCAGATGGCCTTTAAAGGCTCCTCCCGACCCCAAATATTCCACGATTCCGTGTTTGGTGCCTTATCAGGATCCTGCTCCGGGTGCAGTGCTGATGAGAACAGAGACCTGCTCATATGGGGTTTCGAAGGTGCCCTTTCCCTCCCACCTTCGCATCCCTGTTCTCCCGGGGTGGCTGAAGCATTTCCCCGTGTTCCTGGCTCTGCCCCAGCCTCCCCGCGGGATCCCAGCCCGAGCGGGACGCTGCTGCCTGAGCCTGTTCATCATTTCCCCAGCGGCCGCTCCCGAGGAGGGAGGAAAAGGCGAAGCGTGTCGGTGTTTCCTGAAATAAAGCTGTTATCAAATCCCTGGGACCCCTGTGGGGGAAGCGGAGGGAAGGAGGGGAAGCAGAGCCGCAGGAAAGCCACGGGAGCAGATCCCGTGCTGGGGAATTCCCTGCAGGAATAACGGGGATGATGTTCCAGTGGACACCATGGAATCTGCTGCTTGCAGTGACGTCCATGCTGCTGATTTTTCCTGGAGTTAGGAAAATCAGTCTTCAAAGTCTTTTAATGCCATCGAGATCCCTGAGGAATGAAAGTTATTCCTTGCGTACCTGGGCAGAGGGGAAGAACACCTGCAGTTAAATCCCACAGAGAGCAGGGAATGTGTAATTAAGATCACAAATCCTCACCAAGGGATGTTTGGGATGGTGAAGCAGCATCCAAGGGATTTGCTGAGGGAACAGACATCCCCTGTATTCCAGGGACAACTTGACCTGTAAAAGTTTGGAGGCTGGGAGAATATTTGGAGAATTACCACGATGTGCTTTGTGTATCCAAAGCCTTCCAGGGCGTCTGGATTTGGGAATGATATTGGTAATTTATGGAAATAAATGGTGTGGACAGAACCCTACAGCCTTACATCCTTACATGCCTGCAATTGTGGAAAAGAAGGACAGGCTGCTGGCTTAACTAAATAATAAATTAATATTTTATTTTATATTAATTAATATAATTACTTGTGGGCCTGATAAATTTAGATCCCACAAAGGGGGTGAGTTTAACACCGGGGAAGTTCGAAAGAGTCGAGGTGAGCACAAGGTGGAACTGAGACCTTGTGGGATTTTGCTTGGGATTTTTATCCTGTTTCCCAGAAAACAGCTTCACACGTGAATATTCCTTGCAGAAGTTGGGAATTTCTCAAAGCGGGAGGATCACACCTCTCCTCTGGTAGTGAGAATGGTGGGTGAGGAGTGTAACGAGTGTCTTGGATACTCCCAGAATAATGGAAAATGATGAGGAAGGGCTTGGGATCTGTTCTGTCACTTACTGAAAGGCTCCAGAGTGAGCCTGACTCCAGTGGGAGGTGTCCCTGTCCACGGCATGGGTTGGAACTGGATTATCCTTAAGGTCCATCCATCCAACCCAGACCATTCCATGATTTTATGATCAGGATCAGACACCCCACACACCATCTCCCTGAGGCTTCAGAAATTCCCCTCCTGAAAATACCTTCTCAGCCCTGCTGGGAGCTTTTCCTTCTTTTTCATCCGAAAAAGGCTCTGTAGGGGTGTGATATTTGGGGTGGGGGGAGATGTGGGATGGACCCCAGGGATCCCTGGCTGTGTTTATGGGTATGGATGTCCAGCAGGTGCAAATCGGCCCCGTTATCTCTCAGGGATCGCCCGGTGCTTTGGAACTTTGTTGCTGATTTTTCCTGGAATTAGAATTTCAAACCCAGACCAGGGAGCTTCTGCCCCTTCTCGCACACTGGAAGAGATTTAATTATCCAATAAATTCTTATTAATGACTTCACTCATTGGGTATGAGAACATGCAGAGGTGGGATGGAAATACTATTTATCCACAGCTCCTAAAAGTCTTTTTTTTCACATTCATCCCCAAATGCTTTTCCATGTTTAACCCCAAGCAAAGCAGATTCCCCTTCAAATATTGGCTGGGATTCGGCAGCCGCTCTTGTTTGGAAGGAATTGCTTTAAATCCTAGGAGCAGCTGGTGCTGCACAGTCCTTCTGTCCCAGGTTCCCAGTTCAGGTCCTGTGCTGGATTCTCCCAGGGAATGGCTTTAGACAGAGGAGAGCAGGGTTGGATGGGATATTGGGAAGGAATTCCTGGCTGGGAGGGTGGGAAGGGGCTGGGATGGAATTCCCAGAGCAGCTGCGGCTGCTCCTGGATCCCTGGCAGTGCCCAAGGCCAGGCTGGACAGGGCTCGGAGCATCCTGGGACAGTGGGAGGTGTCCCTGCCCGTGGCCTGGAACTCACTGATCCTCAAAAGTCCCTTCCAACCCAAACCCTTCCAACATTCCATGATTCCATAACCACCTGAGTTGCCATGACTTGAGAGGGGCACAGACCGTTTTCTCCCTTGTTCTTTTCCCATCCCTCCACCAGAGGCACCAGCAACCATCCCTGGCCAGCCCAGGGGGTCTTGAAAAGCCAAATTCCAGTGGGAGGAAAACACTGATTTGTGCCAATTTCCCTTAATCTTCAGGCAGACACGAGGTGGGCATTCCCATGGCTTGAGCGAGTAGGAATTCCTGGATTTGTGGCCAGTCCAGCCTGGAGGGACAGAGCCTGGCAGTGGTCAGGCTTAGATGGGATGGGCTGGATCTAAGCTAGGTGTGCTTAGATGGGATTGAATCATTCCATGGATGGGGTGAACCCAGGATTTCAGTTGTTTTCCTTATAAGTCAATGAAATTCATCCAAAATCTAACTGGCTTCCAAAATGAACCACTGATTCCTGGAAAAATGGCAAATACAGGGAGAGAAGCAGAACTCGAGGCATTCCTCACTCAGTGGGAATGAAGGAGCTTTTCTATCCCTAAATTTTTAGGATACCTGCGTTGGGTGTGCTCATCTTTGCCAGCTCAAGGGGACAGATCTAGGCCATGTTTCCATGGCTTTTCCAAGCTGGATTTAAGTCATGTTTTGTTAGACTCTTGCAACAAGTTTTGACCTTCCCGAGAATATCTTGGATGTCAGTCTATGGCTCGGAATTTCCGGGTGGCAGCAGGGAAAGAACCCAGATCCTGTTGTTATACAATCATCTCCTACCAAAGAATGGTAAAAAAAGTCAGGAGTGGACTTTGGAGATTGTATTTTCTGACCTTATTTATTCAAGATACTGGAAGTGGAGCCCATCCTCAAAATTACTGGAGAATTATGGAAAATTTTGGTGGAGTTTCATTCCGGATTGCAGCAAATTAAAGGAAAAGCTCTGGCCTCAATGGACTCAAACAGAGAAGCGTTTCCGCTGTTTGGCTCTGCTGGGAATTCCAATATTTTCCTTGCGTTCCACCAAAATTCCACCTTAGAGGATCCTGATGGCCCTGAAGATCCGGCCACTGGAGCGAGGGAAGATGTCTGGCTCCTTGATTTGAGTGACCAAAGACCCTGAGTAGATCAGCGTCAGCAGCTTCCCGTGTCACCTCCTTTGGAAAGAACTTCCCGCGTGGATTCCCGCTGAATTAATAGGAAATCATAATCCGGGGAAAGACAGGAGGCAGCCTTGAGCTTTCTTTGGAAAACCATTCGCGTCAACAAGATTTGGATCCTTTCCCCGAGGTGTGGGCAAAAGTGGGCTCAGCTGAACGCGCGTAGGCCAGGGCGATGAATGTCCTTAGGGAAGGAGATATCCAAGCTCCCAGGATTATCGCCGAGGCATTTCCTCCCATTGTCCGTCTCTTTCGGCATCGCGCATTCCCCTGTCCCTCCCACCCAGGGGTTTTCTGGGATCCATCCAAAGGCCGGAGTGTTGTGGAAGTGGCACCTAGAAGGAATCGTGTCACACTATCCACTGCCTGTCACCAGATCTCTCCTCCAAACGCGCTGTAAACAGCCTCGCCTGGGGCTTCCAGGTCGGGGAATTTTTTTTGTTGCTTTTCCAGGAGTTTGGTGTCTTGTCCCTTTCCTTTCCCATGCTCTCAAGGCCTCATGGCACTCTGACATTTCTTAGCCATGGAAAGCGTGTTTCGGAGGAGTCGTTTCATCGTTTCTGACCCTTTCCCCTTCCTCTCTGTGGGAATATCTCGCACATCTCCCGGAGTTTTTTGTTTGGAGTCGCGCTAAACTCGAGCCCAGGTTCCACTCATCGCTGAGCTCAGCTCTGATCCGAACAGGACCCGCTCCTGGTTTGTAAAACCATCTCGGCTGGCAGTCAGGACACATAAAACACACTTAGGAGAATCCAGGAGCTGAAAAATTCCGTATTCCACCAGCCTGAAGATGGATTTTCACAATTTACGAGCCTGTTGAGGAAAAATAATCACATAACAAATCTCTCTTAGTCTGGTCTAAAGGTCCACTGAGGAGCAAAAATATTTGTCCCTGTTGATTATACAGAGCTTGAGATGAGCCTCAACCTTGGAATGGTTTGGGTTGGAAGGGACCTTAAGGTTCATCCATTCCCACCCCTGCCATGGCAGGGACACCTCCCACTGTGCCAGGGGGATCCAAGCCCCGTCCAGCCTGGCCTTGGGCACTGCCAGGGATCCAGGGACAGCCACAGCTGCTCTGNCCCACTGTCCCAGGGGGAATGGGTTGCCGTCCAGCCCGGCCTTGGACCCTTCCAGGGATCCAGGAGCAGCCACAGCTGCTCTGGGAATTCCATCCCAGGGCCTCCCCACCCTCTGGTGCCCCAGGTCACCCCAAAACTTGACCCCCAGCCTGTCCCCATCCGGGACACTGGGGAAGGGTGACAACACTGGGCTGTAAAAGTTACAAATAGGAAGAGGTTTTCGGGAATTTCCTGCCCAGGAAAGCCCCTCAGCTTCACACTCACCCCGGAACCGGGAAAAAAGACAAACTCTGAGTAAATGGAAATTTTTGTTCCCTTTTTAATCCCCCGGGAATGCTGGATCTCAATTTTGGGTGTTTCCAACCTTCATCTAAACACGCAAAGTCCCACCACGACTGGGAACAGCCCTTGGTGCAAAAACGTGTCCGAGGTGGGTGTGGGGAGTGGGCGTGACCTGGGGCCCATTTGTAGGAGGTAGGCGACAGCGTCCACCTCATTTTGGGAGCCAGGAGGTGTTTCCTGAGCCACAAAGTGGCCACAGGAATTTGCCTCAGTCAGTGGGAGAGGGAAGTTCTGGGAGTTCTTGTTTAATGTAAATCAGGAGTAGGAGAATCACAGAAAAACCAGAATCCAGCATCCAGAACAAGCGGAGTTGGAAGGGACTCGCAAAGATCATCGAGTCCAACCATTCCCCTGGGAACGCCAAGGCCACCTCTTGTTCCCGGGTGCCACATCCTCGTGGCTTTTAAATCCACTTGCGCAAGGACAAGGGGAGAACAGGACCCAGAAAAACGCAGGGATAAAATTGGATTTGAAGGCAGCTCCCAAGGGTTTGTTATCCAAAAGGAAGGGTGAATCCGGCTGGGACGCGTTGTCCTCTGCGCTGGAATTCACACGTCCATTCGGGACAGGGGAGGTGGAAAAGGGAAGGATCTGCTCTGGACTTCAAGGTATGTCCCAAACCAGGATTAAAATTCAAATGACCTTGGCACAATGAAGTAAAAAAAACAAAACAAAACAAAACAAGTGAAAAAACACTCTCAATTCAGGATAAATTTTCACTTTAAATTCCATCTGGAGCAAAGGGAAGCATTCCACTGAAAACCCCCAAAATTTAAGGTTCAAAACCCACAAAACATGGGGGTTTCTCATGGATATGGGGTCACTCTGGGTAGTGAGGGTGTGGAACTCCCGGATCCTGCGTGTTTTAGATGCTGAGAGCTTTCCCGAGTTCATGGGGAAGCTAAAAAATAATAATCAACCATTAAAATGTCCAGAAATTGTGTCCAGTTTAGGAAATCCCAGAGGCAGGAGCTGTCACAGAGTGTGAGAGGATTTGATGGAAGCCTTTCCACACATTCCTTGCACTCATTTGGGATTTGCAGCTTTAGGAAATGGGATATTGTGTGAGCTGGAGGTTTGGGCTGACCCATTCCGCTGCTTTTATGTCCTAAATCCCCCCAAATTCCAGACTTTGGAGAAAGATCTTCCCCGTCAGTGAACTGAGTCTGGCTCACCTGCAGCTCATGTTTAGAACCTGAGAAGGGTCAAACAGGAATTTTTTGAGCTCCAGTGGGAGGAGATGCTCGGGAAGGGGATTTTACCAACCAAAAGGCAAATTTTGGGAAGAATCTGAGCGTTTTTCTCCCTCTTTGCCTCTCTCTCAGCACCTTGGCTCCAGTCCAGGGTGTTTGATTGGCAGGCTGGGTGTCTTGGCACAATGAAGTAAAAAATCAGGTTTATCAGAGGTTTGGTGTCGGGTTTATCAGAGATTTGTGAGTTCTTCCACACCCAAATTTGGGGGAGCTCCAGGTAAATCCCCCTAAATGGATCCTTGCCATCCCTCACCTCCACTTCTTTTCCAGAGGATGATTGAATATTGAGGAATCTCCACACTGGGAGCAGTGCTCTGAGAAATCCCGTGACCGTTGTCCACAAAATTTTTTGCCTTCTAGAAGGAGGACAAACCACTGATAAAAGGATCTCGGCCCCCTTTGCCCAAAATCCCATAAATTAATGCACTCAATCTGGGATGGAACATTCCTTCCTCTCCTGTCTGCTGCAGGGGTGGGAAGGACTGTGCAGGCACCAAAAACCAGCACAGGAGAAGAATTCCAGCCCTGAATTTCCTTCTCTCCGTGGGCACAGCATCCGTGGGGGGCTCTCCTTCCAAAGACAAAATTAAATGACCTTCCCCAAGTCCTCACGGCCTTAGGGTGAAGGAGGGAAGGTTTAGGTGGGATGTTGGGAAGGAATTCCTGGCTGTGAGGGTGCTGAGGTCCTCGATATCCTTGATATTCCACTGGTATCTATTTAAGGAGATAAAAAAATTTTAAAAAGGGGGAAAAGAGAGAGAAAAAGCTTTTTAAAAACCGTTTTCTGAGCAATTCTTCTGGGTAAATCAATAGGTCCCCACTAATCCGTGTGGGATGGGGCCCATGCCCAGCAGATCCTGCCTGTTAAGCCTGGCTTAAAGCCCGGATGGAGCCCTCGCTTTGGGAGAGGAGGAATTGGGCGCCCTCCTGCCCTTCGTGCTAGGCTGAGCTTTGTGGTGGTGTTAGTCCCGGCTGGCCCTGAACCTGACTTGCTCAAGGTGTAAAACCAAACCGGGGAGCCAGGGCGGGTGAGAGGAGCTGGGTTCAGCCCCTCTGCGGTTGTTTTCCTTTCTCTCCTCACCTTTTAGGAGTTTTGGGAATGATGTGTTTGTGCGTCTTAGCGCAGCTGAGCTCGGCTTAGCAGGTAACAAGGGCTGGAATAAACAACGATGCCGGGGCCTGGAAAATCTTTAATAAAGGAATTCTTCGGGGTGAATCAGGGTTGCACTGAGCTTTCAGCACCTAAAAAAAGGGATTTTCCTCACCACGGGAGCTGATGTTGTGCATCACCTCCCTCTTTTTGTAGGTACAGCTGTGAAACAGCTGCCCGGGGCTCCCTGGACTTGGCCGCACGCTTCAAGTCCTAAATCATCTGAGGAGTATTCATCTCATTCCTAAATATTTGGAGGATGAAAGATTACGATGGAATTCCACCAATTTAAGCGATAAATATGACTTGCAGTGATATTCTGTTTAACTTCAGCCTGGAGAAGGAGGAGAGAGACAAGTTTGCCCAGCAGAAGGAGCTGCAGACTGTCCCAAGGTCATTTCCTGCTCCATGGACACTGAACGAGCTGCTCCAGGTGCTGGAATCTGCCATTCCTGCTCCATGGGCACTGAACGAGCTGCTCCCGGTGCTGGAATCTGCCATTCCTGCTCCATGGGCACTGAACGAGCTGCTCCCGGTGCTGGAATCTGCCATTCCTGCTCCATGGGCACTGAACGAGCTGCTCCCGGTGCTGGAATCTGCCATTCCTGCTCCATGGGCACTGAACGAGCTGCTCCCGGTGCTGGAATCTGCCATTCCTGCTCCATGGGCACTGAACGAGCTGCTCCCGGTGCTGGAATCTGCCATTCCTGCTCCATGGGCACTGAACGAGCTGCTCCAGGTGCTGGACTCTCCCATTCCTTCTCCAGCTGCTGGAATCTCCCGTTCCTGCTCCCTCAGCCCTGGAACAGCTCGCAGATCCATCCGGTTGCTGCCATCACAGGGAGATGTCCACTTTTGGCCAACGCGTGCAGCTCGCTCCACGCTCAGGTGCCCAGGTCCTGGCAGATGGGGACGGGAAGAGAGGAAGTGGCCTGAAAATAAAAGAGGAAACATGGATTGAGGCCAGCAGCTTCCGTGGATGTGAAAAGACTGGGAATTACGGAACCACGGAGTGGTTTGGGTTGGAAGGGACCTTCAAGCCCATCCAGTGCCACCCCTGCCATGGACAGGGACACCTCCCACTATCCCAGGGGGCTCCAAATCCCATCCAACCTGGCATTTATGAAGAAAAAGGAGGAATTTTGGGATTCCATGTTTCAATTCACCATTAAAGCACCATTTCTGGTGTCTGACCAGATTTTATTATTCCTTCTATTCCTCCTGCCAACATGGAGCCCAATTCCTGCAGATAATTTCCCCTCATCATTTCAAAACATTGTTTTCCCAAATTAAAATAACAAAACAACTAAACCTCCCCGCCGCCAAAAAACCCGTTTCCCATCTCCCTAATTCTCTCCAGGCACAAATTCCCTTAATTTGTTCCCGCTGGGATCCTATTCCAGCATCCTTTACACAAATATTTTGCCTCGGGTCACAAATCTGCCTTTACAAGGCTTCAGCTGCTCCAGATTCAATTTTATGATGCTGAAGGAAAAACTGAAGCCCCAAACGTGTGGATTGGATATTCCAAAATTAAAATTCCCCAAGGAGCACCTACTTCAGCCGGGGTTTCTGCCAGAGAGAAATTTCAGGAGCCCTCTGTGACTCGAACTCAAGTAAATTCGATTATTGGGTACCTGTGACTTTAGGAGGCACAAGTTGCTTTTCCAGGCTCGGTGTGGAATGAATTTCTGGGATAACTCTCCCAGAAGTGTGGTCGCCCAAATCTTTGGATGTTCCTGTTGTATATCCCATACATTTTGAGTAGGCTTGGCCAGAATCCGAAGGGAAAAATCAGGTTTTTTTTCTTTTCTGATCGCTCTAATCTCGGAATTGGAATGAAAAACCTGAATGGGAAAATCCCAGATCCTGGAATGGTTTGGGTTGGAGATAAAAATAATCTGACCTATTCCATCCTCCCTGACTCCTCTGGAATATTGCTCATGCCAGCTCCAAACTCCAGGAGGTGGAGCGGAATCTCTCCAGCCTCAGAGCTGTTGTTGGTTTTCCAAGGATTTTACCAGGAAGCCTGGGGGTGTAGGAATGGAAGGTCAGGGAAGGGGACAGATATGTGGGGAAAAAGCAAATTTGGCATGACTTTTGCTCATCTGGACTGGACATTGTTGGAAGAAAAGGCTGGTTCAAAAATGATGTCCGGAATATAAAACATGGAATAAGTTTTCCTATCTTTTTTCCACCTGTTTTATAATTCAAGTCTGTTGTTAAATCCATTTGCATAATAATTACTTGTATAATTATAGTGAATAAGCCACTGACTTCTTATTCCAGATGGACTTGGACAAAATAATTCAATTTCAAAAATAATCCAAAATAACTCAAAATAATTCAATAATTTAAAATGTATATTAAATACAGTATATAAAAAGAATAATTAATTAACAAATACATTAATATAGAATAGAATAGAATANTATAATATAATATAAATATAAATATAAGTAAAAATATAATTAAATAATTTTAAATAATTCAAATTTAAAATCTGCTGGAACATGAAAATTTAAAGGAATAGTGAAAATTTAATATTCATGGAGTAATGCTCAGCTGGCTGGGGCAGCCACTTTTCCCAAATACATGGAGGACGTTCTGTTTTTAATTTGGGAATGGGGGAGCTCCAAACCAGAGCAGAACAGTGGGAATTCTCTCCCTGCAGGAGTGCATCCGGAGGGATTTTCAGAGCTCTCCGGCTCGGGAAGAAGCGGAGGCAAACCCGGCCTTCCGTCCTTGACCTCGGAGATCTGATGGGAAGAATCCCCACGGAAAGAAGGAAGGATCCTCATAAAAACTTCAGCCATGGGATAGTCCGAGGTAAAGGACATTTCAGCTCCTCGGATTCCTAACGAGGCTGGAGAGGGAGGAGAAAGCACGGCAGGAATCAGTGCGCATCATCCTCGGGAAATTCCCAGCCCACGGCAAAGATAACACCATTCCCACTCCGGGGGAAACAATCCCCGCTCGTTATCCCACACGCATCCTTGTTTTCCTCCGTGCCCCGAGCCCTCACGCCCTCCTCTGCTGTCATTCCAGCGGCAGGGAAAGAAGAGCACTGGGAAAGATCCCTGGGTAATTTTGGGAAGCTAACATTCCTCAGCTGCGCGGCAGTGTCCTTCTCCGAGCGGGGATGTGGCACCTGGCTCCCACGGAATTGCTGAAGGGAATAATATTCCACGTGCCCCAAGGACACCACACGAGTCCGGAGCTTCTTCTCCGGTGTTCGCACTGTTTCCCGAGGAAAACAAAAGTTCACTGTGCCATGTTTTTCCCCAAAATTTTGGCCCGAAGGAGAAGAATTCTGGGGGATCATTCTTTTGAACACCTTGGTCTCCAAAGCTCTCCAAGGATTTCCGAGCTACGGAGTCAGGATGAACTCCCAGAGCGCAGGAGGAGTAAAATTTCTTCTGTATGGCTGCATTTCCCGATTTTTACTGCGTGAAACAGAGATCCCACAAGTTCTAAATCTCCTGGGAATCTGAGTTCACGATCTGAAACTTTTCCAGGAGACTGGAACAGAGCAGGACTGAATCCATCTCCCATTCCCACTGCGTTTTTTGGAGTCCTGGCGTTGCATCCCAGAGACTGGAGAGGGAAAACTCTTGGATCCCTTTCCTTGGGGAACTTCTTGGGATCCATTCCCTTGGGGAATGAGGCAAGGAAGGCAGGGTGGGACTGCCTGGAAACATAGGGAATGCTCAGCTTGGAGAAAGGAGAACAAAACCATCAAAACTTGGGAAAAGCAAATTATTTCCACCAGAACATTCCCAAGGCAATCTCCAGTTTACTTTAAATTCCAATTAAAACTGGAAGAACAGGCAGAGAGATGGGAAGAAAGGTTAAAAAAAAATGAGGAATGTTGTTGACATCAATTTTCCAGCTTGGTCCTGACCAGGCGAAAAAGAAAAAAAATCCCCCACCCAACCTCTTTTCCCTATTAATAAAAACTAATAAAAATAAATAAATAAAAATTAATAAAAACGGGATGGAAATTTCGTGTTGTCCCAACCCCTAAACACCTCCCAGCCACATCTGGCTCCGTGAACTCCTTCCAGCTTGTTTACACTCCCAAGGAGAACATTTTTTCCAGCCCTGCCAACAATTATTGTTCCCCCCGGGGGGAGGGCAGGGGTTGTCCCTCACTTTTGGGTAGATTAAAAAAGCCTCGGCTTTGAAGCGCCTCCGTTGTTTGTTGGTGCGTGGGGTGAGGATAAACACGGGGCAAACCTGGAGCAGGACGCATGGGAAGAGGTGCTGGATGGAAAAGGGATGGAATGATGGAAAAGGGATGGAATCAAGCGAGGGATGGAATCAAGCGAGGCATGGAATCAAGCGAGGGATGGATGCGCATCCCACCCGGAGCGGTCACGGCGGCTCCTGGAAATGCAGAGGGAGCAGCAGGAATGAGGCGGAGCCGTGGATTTGGGGATTTGGGCTCCTCTTTGATGTCAGGGTTTGTTTGGGAAGAGGAGGCTCTCCTCGAGCTTGTCTGAATTCCCGAGGGATGGAGGGAAGAGAGGAGCAAATCCCAGCCGCGCCCCAAGGGCCAAACCGCAGGCGAGTCCTCAGGAATGAGGGAAAATCAGCCCCATTCCTTCTGCGGGCAATAAAAGGGAGCTCCAGGGGCACAGCCAGGCCCTCTCCGAGCTCCTCCAGCTCCGTGGGGCAGGAGGCAGCTCCAGGAGCTCGCTGCTCCCCTGCTCTGTCCTGCCTTTTGTGGGTTCTACATCAACAGCGAGGCAAGGCCTCACCCAGAGACCAACATTTAATTTATTCCGTTCTTATCTTTAGTAGTGGCTCCAAGAAATTCTGATTTTCTGCAATTCTCTCCCTCTTTCTCCCCAAATTAGCTGCTCACACCACAGTTATTCCTCAGAACAAACCTAAAATCCCGCACGGGTTATTCTGATTTTTCAGTGAACCCAGCGA
>WEIT01042092.1:72258-105581 GCA_013389985.1 Dryoscopus gambensis | reverse complement strand
ATCTCACCCAGAGACCAAGATTAAATTTATTCCTTTCTTATCTTTAGTAGGGGCTCAGAGAATTCTGATTTTCTGCAGTTCTCTCCCTCTTTCTCCCCAAATTATCCACGCCCACCATGATTGTTCCTCAGAACAAACCTAAAATCCCGCGCAGGTTATTCTGATTTTTCAATGAACCCAGCGAGCAGCGCAGGGCATTGCAGAGATGATGGGGAGTGTTTACATCAACAGCGAGGCAAGATCTTGTCCAGAGACCAAGATTTAATTTATTCCTCTCTTATCTTTGGTAGTGGCTCCAAGAAATTCTTATTTTCTGCAAATCTCTCCTTCTTTCTCCCCAGATTATCTGCCCACCCACAGTTACTCCTCAGAACAAACCTAAAATCTGCTGTAGGTTATTAAAACAATGTCTCTGTCCTGCCTCTTGCGCATCCACTGCAATTTACATCAACAGCACCCAAGATCTCACCCAGAGACCAAGATTAAATTTATTCCTTTCTTATCTTTAGTAGGGGCTCAGAGAATTCTGATTTTCTGCAGTTCTCTCCCTCTTTCTCCCCAAATTATCCATGCCCACCATGATTGTTCCTCAGAACAAACCTAAAATCTGTTGCAGGTTATTAAACAATGTCTCTGTCCTGCCTCTTGCGCATCCACTGCAATTTACATCAACAGCACCCAAGATCTCACCCAGAGACCAAGATTAAATTTATTCCTTTCTTATCTTTAGCAGGGGCTCAGAGAATTCTGATTTTCTGCAGTTCTCTCTTCTTTCTCCCCAAATTATCCATGCCCACCATGATTGTTCCTCAGAACAAACCTAAAATCCCGCGCAGGTTATTCTGATTTTTCAATGAACCCAGCGACCAGCGCAGGGCATTGCAGAGATGACGGGGAGGGTTTATCCAGGTGAAATATCCTGGTTTTCACACCAGCCCTGGATGGGCTGAGCTGGGAGTTCTCGGGGCTCTGCAATCCCCTCCCATCCAGCCGCAGGAGGATGTTATGGTTTGTTTTGTGGAGCAGGAGAGGATGTTCACGATGAGTTTCTATTTTCTCCAGGACACGCAGGGAAGGAGAAGCTCATTAATGCCATCCCTGTCCTGCTCCCACCTCCGGGTAGCCGAGCAACCCTGGCATCCCTTCCCCGGCTATTTTTAGGGCAGGCAGGAGCACGGATGTTCTGTGGCCGGGAAATGAGGCCGTGCTGATAACTCCGTGTTTGCTTACCTGCCTCCTGCTCCATCCAGCCGCCTCCTCTCCCACCCCCCGCATGCCCCACGGTGATTAATGATTGAACCCAGCGACCTTTTTAGCTGGCTGTTAATTTTAGCTGTTGGATCTGTTAATTAAACAGGAGCCCGGAGGCCCAGATGGGCCATGTTTGCATCGCACGGCTCTTGGCTCTGGGGCTCCTGCGGTTCGTTTTTGCTTCTGGATTTCAATTCTTTCTCTTCTGCAAGAGTTTGGTTTGTTCCAAAGGTCTGACAGGGAATGAAGGCTTTGCTAAACAGGCCGGGAGAGCTGGGAATGTTCACCTGGAGAAGGGAAGGATCCAGGGAGAGCTCAGAGCCCCTTGCAGGGCCTAAAGAGGCTCCAGGAGAGCTGGAGAGGGACTGGGGACAAGGCCTGGAGGGACAGGGCACAGGGAATGGCTTCACACTGAAACAGGGAAGATTTAGATGGGATTTTGGGGAAGGAATTCCTGGCTGAGAGGGTGGGGATCCCTGGCACAGGGTGCCCAGAGCAGCTGTGGCTGCCCCTGGATCCCTGGCAGTGCCCAAGGCCAGGTTGGATGGGGCGTGGATCACCCTGGGATACTGGGAGGTGTCCCTGCCATGGCAGGAGATGGAATGGGATTAATTAATTAATTTCCAACCCAAACCATTCCGTGACGATTCTGTGATTCTAACTCAGCATTCCTTTCAAAGCTGCTCCCTTTGGAAGCCTCTTTTAGCCTCCAACCAGAGGGGACTCCTTCTCCCTAAGCCCCTGGCTGGACCTGTCATGATCCAGAACTGTAAGATTTCCTCAAAACTCCCTCAAAACCCCTTTTATTTTTGCAGCACAAAATCCTCCTCGCTCAGCAGCCACAGGGAAATAAATCAGATTTTTTTTTACTCAGCGCAGAAGATGTTGAGCTTTGACAGCTCTCGAATTTCAGTGGTTTTTAGTGTCTCTAAGCCCTTCTCTCCTCCCTGTGATCTTCTGATCCCTCGCAACCCTCTGGGAGAGAACGGGCTCCGGCAAATCCTGGAGTTCTTCCAGGTTTCTTTGCTCCCAGTTTGAGCAGCAGCCAGGACAGCTGGATGCTGATTCCCCCCTCGGAGCAGGAGCCGATTCTGCACTTTTAAAGCCGATTCACAGCTTTGGAGAATGAGGAGTTTGTTTATCCCTTCCAGGGCAGTGTAAACTCATCCCTGCATCCTGGGATTGATCCCTTTGATCCTCGGAGTCTGCGCAAGGAATCCTTGAAGAGATCAGTGCTGGATCCAAGGTGGAATTGGCTTGAGATACAGGGAATTCCAAATATTTGTTTGCCGAGTTTGTGTGTCGGGTTTTCACACCCTCCTCATTTGGCGCAGAGCAAAACTGTCCTTGGAAAATCCCATTTTTTTTTCCCGGAGTATGTTCCCAGCAGGTGAAATAAAGGAGGAAAATCCTCTTTGACAAACGGAGCATCTGGAGGAGTTTCCAGCTGTGGGGAAGGAAGGAAGGGAGAAAAGGCCTTGGAGAAGAGGATGGATCCCTTTAAAGAGTGACTTTTACCCTTAACCACCTCATTCCTGAAAATCCTTGGCTGCAGCCAGATGAGAAATCAGGAGATGGGAAGAAACGGATGGAATTTGCCTTCCTGGGATTCCGTGCAACACATCCCTCTAATTAGCCGAGATAGGAATTAAGGCATCATTTAATGAGGTCAAATGGGCTCGGATGGATTTTCCGCCTTATCTGACAGGGAATCTTACCCAGGCTGATTCCAGCGAGGCTCGGGAATTAGGGAACATAATGGGATTATCTTGTCTAGACTAAACACGGCAGAGACCAGGGAAGATGCATGAGAGGGGAGGAGGGATTGGGATAGGGAGTGTTCAATATTCCATTATCCAAAGTCACGGCTGCGATTTCGGGCTTGGGGTCAAAATATCCCGTGGGACAACTCAGAGCCTGTTCCCGACTTTGGAGTCCGGATCCCCTGAGGAAAAATGATTCTCATTTAATGCTTTACCATCTGCTTTTGATTTTTACGGGGATTGATTCCCTGTTTTCATCCCCGTGTTATCCCAAAGTTGTTCTCCTGGTTTTTCTGGCACCAGAAGGAGTTAAACGGTGCCTGATCGTAGGGTTTTGTTTCTCTCCCTATCCCTCCCCACACCCTACTCATTCCCTCGGAGGAACATTCCCTTGGTGTAATTCCAGTGATGTCACAGCTCTGGGATGATCAACCCCCAAATTAACCTTTATTTGATAGGAATAAAGTGGGAATTTTAAGGGAGCTCCCTGACCACCAAGCTCTCCTCAAGAGTCTCCCCCGCATGATCCCATCCCCAAACTCAGAAGGCTCTTGTCTAATTACCAAAATATTGGATTTTCCATCCCGTTCCTCTTTTCTCAACCTCTTCCTCCTATCCAACTCCTTTTTTTCCATTGGAGTTTTCCATTCGATTTTTCCAGCATTGGTGACTTTGGTCGCTCCTCTCATTCCTCAGGGTTCAGCCACAACATTTTTCCCTGCTGCTTTTCCTTAACCAAAGCTTTGTGAGGTGTTTTTTTGGGAAGAGGAGCTCTCCAACCCCTTTGTTGCAGCAGGAGATGTTCTCTCTGTGTAACTCAGCATTCCTGAACCCAAGCCGGCCCATTCTTCAATCATCTGGATTTTTTCCCCACTTCCAAACCCATGAGTGGCCATTGATTTGGACAGGAAAGGATTTTCCTGGCCGCCACAGGGCTCCCAAAAAATAACAATTTTTTTCTGGGACAAGATGGTGAAAGGACTCATTCCCAGTGGATTCTCCAGGATTACAGATCAGATGAGTTGGCCGAGGTCATCCTAGGAATCCCTGGCAAGCTGGTGTTGGTTTTTGGGGATTTTCGAAGGAGTGGTTTGGGTTTTGGGGTTTGGTTTTCATTTTGTTCAGGGTTTTTTTCCCTCTTCAGTGTCTTACTTATTTTTATGGCTCATCAACACCATGCTCAGAATAAAGAAATCAAATGATGCAGCTGGGGATATTTTCCCTGAGAACTAAAATTTGGTAGGGAAGAGGGAATACTCAGAGCCCCAGTTGCTCTTCCTTAAGTCTCTGCAAACTTGGTCCTAAAATTCCATGGGGAAGAGGGAATACTCAGAGCCCCAGATGCTCCTCCTTAAAGCCCTCTGCAAGCCATTCACTGGATATAAAGGCAAGAAAATTGGGATTTTCCCTTTTTTTGCCACAACAGATTAAACTTGAGCCTGCCCTCAGAGCAAGGAGTCAAACACAGGTCCCTGTTTCCTTGATCTGACCCTTTAATATGGAGAAAATTCCCCCTTTCCAGCCGATCCCGAGTTCCCAGCTGAGCGAACCTCTCCCTCCTGTACATCTGCATGGAGGGAAATGACAAAATATTCCAATTTCTCCCAAATGTCAACTTAAGAAAACACCCAAATAGGAAACAGCTGCCCCGGGGCAGCCTGGGAGACGTAAATTTAATTCCTGGAGCTGTCTCCACATCCCTCACTGCCACTTCCATGGTCCTGCTTCCACTGGAGAACACCTGGGACCCGCTGGCAAGAGGCTGCTGGCGAGGGTGGGTGACTCCGCGTTGAAAATGAGCCATGAAAAAGCCTCTCATATCCCAGGAAAAAAGGTAAACATGGAAGAAGACACTCCCTGGAGCCGAATCAGATCCTGCCAACTTTGTTCCACTTCGTGCTCACCCGTGGAAGGTCTGAGCCGTCATCTTTGGAAAGGGGAGGAGCTCCAAAATGTCTCCCGCGGTTCCTGGTGGCTCTGCTGTTCCATCCTCCCTCTCCAAAACAGGAAGAGCAGATCGGGCCTGGAGAAATCCAAGTGTTCTCCTGAAAGCGCCTCCCACTTTCCTTCCTGTTCCATTCCATCCTCGCTCCATTTGCTCTCCATTCCTTCCCTTTCCCATGACACATTTCCTCATGGATCAGAGGCAAAATTGCTGGTGGAAAGAAACTCGAGTTCCGGTCAACTTCTCCGGTGCGTTCATTCCCAAGAATTCAGAGTTGGATGAATTTTTCAATAATTGGTGCCTCGGGTGAAATTTGAGGGCTTTGATGAAGTGTCCAAGGCCAGGCTGGATGGGACTGGAGCAACCTGGGATAGTGGGAGGTGTCCCTGCCCATGGCAGGGAGTGGCACTGGATGGGCTTTAAGGTCCTTACCAAACTTATCCAAACCTTCTGGGATTCTGGGATTCTGGGATTGTGGGGTATAAGACCTGCCCTAAAATTTCTTGAGTCATGGACTTGTTTTGTTTCAGTTCTCCTGATGGATTTCAAAAAAGGAAGCGGCATGGGATGGTATTAAAGACACGAAAGCTTTAATGAGAACGAAAACAGGGAAGGAAATGAAATATCAGTAGGATTTGAGATACTTAAATAGAGGAGAGGTGCCCAAATCATGGAATTATGGCATCCCAGAATGGTTTGGGTTGGAAGGGACCTTAAAGATCATCCAGTGCCACCCCTGCCATGGGCAGGGACACCTCCCACTGTCCCAGGCTGCTCCAAGCCCCATCCAACCTGGCCTTGGGCACTGCCAGGGATCCAGGGGCAGCCACAGCTGCTCTGGGAATTCCATCCCAGCCCCTCCCCACCCTCCCAGCCAGGAATCCCTTCCCAATATCCCGCCCATCCCTGCCCTCTGGCAGTGGGAAGCCATTCCCTGTGTCCTGTCCCTCCAGTCCTTGTCCCAAGTCCCTTTCCAGCTTTTTTGCAGGCACTAATATTCCTGGAGACAGATCCCCTGTGCCCAGCATCCCCACACTCACAAAGGACCTTATGTCTCCATCTCCCTCCTTCCCAAACACACATCCCGCATCAGCAGAGCTCCAAGACTTCATCACCAATAATTCCATGAGAAATCCCAGCAGGAGCTGGGAATCCTGTGAGGGATAAGTCTGGGGAGTTTTTCCCCCACCCCACACTCCTTTCTGGAGTGGCATCTGGAACCTGGGCTACCTCACAGCGCCTAAAATAAATCGAGACACCTCTGTTTATTTTCCTAAATTACCAGAAATTCAGGGATAGGAATGGTTTAAAAAAAAACTCTGAGAAACCTCACCTGAGAGCAGAATTCTTACGAAAGTTTTGCAGGAAAAACCTAAGGCAATATTCACGTATGGAGAAATTCCGAGTGAGACAATAAATTCCTGGGATGTGAGGAAGCAGGAGCTATTTACACCTGTAGGTGGTCTTAAATTCCAGTCCCAAAGGTGGGATTGGATTCCTTTGTCTCTCTCAGGTCTTCAGGTTTCACCTGGTCAGCCTTTAACAAGCCCAGGGAGTTTTCTTGGAATAAAAGATTTCAGTCCTCAGCGAACGAAGCCACGTTCAAAGGGAGGGACAGGAAAGTTCAGGCTCTGCAGGGAACCTGTAGGTGAATAATTTCATAATTATGTTAATTATTATAGCTGTTTCAGCAGGTAAAATAGGGCTCCTGCACCAGGGGAAGCTGAAATCCCTCTGAAAAAGGGGGAAGGAATTCCCAGACCTTGTCCAGAGCGTGGTTGTGAGCACCAAAGCTGTGTCTGCTTCCAGAGCTTGGGAATTTCGATTGTTCGTTGAAAGGAGGAGATGGAAACCCAGACACGTTCCCTTGGTTTCATAGAAACCTGGAATGGTTTGGGATGGAAGGGACTTTGTAAAAATATCTCATTCCCACCTCCCACTGTCCCAGGGTGCTCCAAGCCCAGCCCAACCTGGCCTTGGGCACTTCCAGGGATCCAGGGGCAGCCACAGCTTCTCTGGGAATTCCAGCCCAGCCTCTCCCCACCCTCCTAGCCAGGAATTCCTTCCCAAAATCCTGTCCATCCCTGCCTCCCTTCAGCATAAAACCATTCCAGACGTCTGTGCCATGTTACAACCACACAGCGCAGAACATTTTCTCTGCCTTCTGGAGGTAAAAAAGGAGGAAATTTTTAAATTTATAACGGAAAAAAGGTCAGAATCTCTCTTCATGCTGGTGAGATTCACCAAATGTCGTAAGAGATGGAGTCAGGTGCCTGAATTGGGTGGTGTGATTGTCATGTCCGTGTATTACGTGGGAATGCAGAAAAGGACCATCCAGGTGCTCCTCCCGACCTCCTCTTTGGTTCCCAGCTGCACTTTCTCCATATCCCCCAATCTTTTTTTCCTTTTTCCAAGGTCTGAGCATGTCTGGCGTTGTCTAGAGTTCGGTGTTTCCTCCTGTGCCATATGAGTGACGATGCTTTTCCCAGGATCCTCCAGAAATCCTGTTTAAAACAAATATTATTTAATGACTTGGAATAGCAATGGTTCTCTTTGTTCTCCCCATCATTACTTATTACTACTCATTAATTATTCACCAGGGCAGGTTAAGATTGGATATTAGGAAAAATTGCTCAGGGAAAGGGCTGTCAAGCATTGGAATGGGCTGCCCGGGGAATTGGCGGTGTCACCATCCATGGAAATGTGAAAAAAATGTGTGGCTGTGGTACTTGAGGATGTCATGGTGGTGCTGGATGAGGGTTGGACTTGATGATCCTAAATACAGAAATAAACGAGGAATCGAGGAATTGTTCAGGTTGGAAAAAATCTCCCGGGTCATCAAATCCAACCCTCATCCAGGACCTTGGTGTTCACCGCTAAACTCTGTCCTCAAGAGCCACATCCACACTTTTTCTGAACAATTCCAGGCACGGTGACTCCAATCCTTCCCTATGCAACCTCCTCCAAGGCTTGACCACCCTTTCCATGAGGAAATTTATCCCGATATCCAATCTAAGCTTCTCGTGGACAACGTTGTGACTTGAGGCCTACAAGATGCTGTAACTTGAGGCCTACATGAAAACACAGCACTAAATGTAACAAATACGTGTGAAAAGCTTAGACCGGGCCTAAAATCTTACAGCTCCGAGAAGGAATAAAACTTCCGTAAATTTGCCCCAGCTCGATGCAAACTAAATTTACGTAATATTCCACCTGAAGTCAATTTCTTCTTCCACCCACTAGATGGGAGCAAACATTAATTTATGGGATGGTGCCAGCACTGGATGTTGGATGTCTGATGCCAGCGTGTGTGGTCTTGTGGCTTGGAGTTCCCTTTTGAGTGCTGTTTAATGAGGGAAATGTAGAACTTGGAGCAAATGGATTCTCGGACATCATAAAAGCTGGGGATTGGCTGAGGGCCAAGGGATCACTTCAAAAATTCCCTACAAAAAAAAAAGGCAAAGAGTGGAAACCTGGAGCGTGCTTGCCTCCAGACCAAATCAAATATTCATGTTTGCTCACGGGGTGGTTTATTTTTAAGCCTTGACTAAGCATCTGCAGGGAAAATATTTGGGATTTGGATCTCTCTGTGTTCATTCCCTGCCTTCACCTTCTGACCAGCAGGCCACGAATAAAACTGCGTGTCATGGAAAGCCGAGCCGTGGAGGAGAAACAATTCCTAGAGTTTTATTTGGTGTAGGGATCAGCTTTCCAAGAATTGTCCATGAAGAGAAAGGAATTTTCTGTTGCAGCAGGGAGAAACACGGATATTCCTAACCACTGTTTTGCAGGAATTGTTGATAAATAAAAGCGTCAACACGGCAGCCCCGGAGTATCCAAAAAATTGCAAGAAATTCCAGCAGAACTCCTTGTGCGATGCGATGTTTGCACAAGGGTTTCTTCCCCCATCCAAATACCCACTGTGGGGAGGGAACTGAAGGCTGGAGGGAGCCGAAATCCTGGGATGTTTTCCCGGGATCCAGCAGCCCAGCCAGGCCACCCCCGTCCTTTAGTGACCGGGATTCCTGGTGAATCGTCAAGGTTTGGCTCTGCAATGAGCACTTTCAGGTCTCTCTCCCTCAGTTTTTGGGAGTGCACAAGGAGTCACGGCTCTTCCAGCCTTAGGTTTTCCTTCAGGAGTGCAAGGAAATCCCTAGAGAATGTTTCTGTTCTCCTGCAGGCAGCGTAATATGATGAAATTTTGATACAGGCATTAAATGATGTAGAATTAGGGGATACGTGTGGCACGGCTCTTCACTTTTTGATCACCCGTGTGCGGAAAGGAAAGAATGATGGAAGGATGGAAGGGAGGAAGGAAGGATGGAAGGGGGGAAGGAGGGAAGGGAGGAAGNTGGGATGTTTTCCCGGGATCCAGCAGCCCAGCCAGGCCACCCCCGTCCTTTAGTGACCGGGATTCCTGGTGAATCGTCAAGGTTTGGCTCTGCAATGAGCACTTTCAGGTCTCTCTCCCTCAGTTTTTGGGAGTGCACAAGGAGTCACGGCTCTTCCAGCCTTAGGTTTTCCTTCAGGAGTGCAAGGAAATCCCTAGAGAATGTTTCTGTTCTCCTGCAGGAAGCCTAAAATGATGAAATGGAAATACAGGCATTAAATGATGCAGAATTAGGGGATATGTGTGGCGTGGCTCTTCATTTTTTGATCATCCGTGTGCGGAAAGGAAAGAATGATGGAAGGATGGAAGGGAGGAAGGGGGGAAGGAAGGAAGGAGGGAAGGAAAGGTGTTTTTCTGACAGTACTTTCCAACCCCCAGTACTGGAGATAGGAAAGAGCTTCATGGAGGGAATCATCATTCCACGATCCTTGTTTTCCAGGTGCTGGCATCTGGCAGGATGGAAGAACATCAGGGAATGACAGCTCAGGCAATTCGATCCCTGTCCAGAACTTTATAAATTCCACCCCACAGTGCTGGTTTGTGTTCTTTTCACAGGTTCTCCTTGTGGATTGTGAGCACTCAACACTCCCAGCATCCAGCAGAGATTCCCAGAATGGTTTGTGTTGGAAGAGACCTGAAAGATCATCCAATGCCATGGGCAGGGACACCTTCCACTATGCCAGCCTGGCCTGGAATTTTTTTCATCAAATTCTGATCCAGCCCCATCATTCTCCCCTCTCATTCCCATGTCAGCCCCAAATACATCCTAAAATTCCTGGAGCAGAAATATTATTAACATATAAATAATAATAAAGAAATATTATCATTATTATTATTATCATCATCATTATTATTATTGTATTTTTTATTATTATTGTTTATTTCTTCTTCTTCTTCTTCTCTCTTGTTTCCTAATATATAAATCCTCTGTGTTAGAAAAATCTACTTGTAAGTGACACTGAACTGCAGCTGAGTCATCCCCAAAAAAATTCCCAAAGAGAAAAACCCCGGTCGCAGATTTCTTTCTTCTTTTAATGAGAAGAGCAAAGCAAAGGGCACCAAACATAAACCAAGGGAGTAAAACCACTTTGTTTTAATTAAATCTGCGAAGGCCCACGGCAGCTTTGCCCAGGAGCTGGAAGTGACAGCAGCGAGTGGTCATTATTCTGAAGGGAAGAGCTTCCAGGGGCACACGGGAGAGCTTTAATTTGTCGTGGGGAAAGCCCATTAATTACAGCTAACGAGCTTTGAGCAGGGTCTGTAAAACAGCGCTCCTGATTCTGAAGCCTCCTCCAGAATTAATCTTGTCACGAGCGCTGACAGAGGCCAGAGCAGCTCCGGGCACTCTTCGGAGGTTACGGGGTCTCCAGGCTGCTCCTTTAATTAGCGCTCAGATGGCTCCGGAGAATTTCCTGCTGCAGTTCCCGGGGGGACAGGGCAGAGGCCTGCGGAGCAGCCCCGCGAGGAGGGCGGGATGTTTATGCAAAGAGCTGAGCCCCAGAATTTCCCTGCTGGCCTCAGGACGGGGGTCAGGAGCCCAAAACACGGAGCTGTGCCCGCGGTTACCCCGACGCGGGATGAGCGGGTGGGAAAAGGGATGGGGGAGCAATGCCAGGAGCGTGGAAATGGAGGCCACGCTATGAGGGAATTTTTAAGGTCCCTCCCGACACAAACCAGTCCGTGGTCCCATGAATGTGCCTTCCGCAGCGTGATGCTTTTGTCCCATCATCCTCTCCCAGGAATTCTCAGCTGCACCATGGAATATCCACACGCCCCTCAACACTTCCTGCTGCTCCTGCCAGAGGGGAACAACCTCTCGGCGGGGTTTGGGTTGAGAGGAACCACGCAGAGACCTTGGGTTGTGCTGAAAGTGCCAGAAGCTCCTGAAGGGCTGCAAAAGCAGAGAAGAGCAAATTTAAGCTGAAAGGTTTTTAATTTCTTTCTCTCTCCGTTAATGTGCTCCCCATACCAATATCCAGAGGAATCAGGAGTGGATCTCTCTAAATTCCGGAGTCCTCGAATCCCGGATCGGTTTGGGTTGGAAGGGACATTAAAAATCCCCTGGTTCCAAACCCCAGGGTGTGTTTAGGTTGGATATTGGGAAAAATTTCTTCATCAGAGGGGTTGTCCAGCCTGAGGGCAGTGCTGGAGTCCCCATCCTTGGAGGGATTTCAAAGCCGTGTGGTTGTGACACTTGGAGACATGGGATAGTGGTGGCTTTGGGAATGGTTGGACTTGGTGATCTTGGAGATCTTCTCCAACCTAAAAAATTCTCTATGAATCTCTCACTGATTTATGAACATATTTTTTGGGTAACTTGGCAAAGCAGAGAGTCAATCATCAACTTCTTTATCTCCATGATCAGGAAGCACTCCATCACCTGAAGTGCTCTCCTGCCAGGCCCAGAGGGTTCCACATCTGAGGAAAAGAGCTGATATCTGGTTTAAATGCACATTTTCCAATGCGGAGCGGTTAGATAAAGAAAGCACACATTCCAAATTGATAAGAAAGCTGATAAGGACCCCTCTTACGCTGAGAGATCAACAAAAGGAGGAAAGATGGTTCTTGAGCTCTGCTTTGAGAGGTTGCAGAGGACGGCACAGCTGGAGGTGTTCCCGATCCCTGGAAGCTTCCAAGGCCATGTTAGATGGGGCTTGGAGCAGCCTGGGATGGTGGGAGGTGTCCGTGATCTCCAAGATCACTTCCAACCCAACCACTGCAGGATTGCTTGCAGCTGAAAGCACTCCCTACCCTCTGGGAAGGGGCAGCTACCTGGAAAGAGCATTTATATGAATTAGTTTTCCATTCCGTCCGCCCTATCCTGGGAATTCATCCCATGGGGGAGCCCCTCAGAATTCCGGGGTCTCTTACCCATTCGTGGCGGATGAAGTTTTGTGTGTGTCGCTCTCCACGTCCGCTGCCCTATGGAGATTCCGGATTCTCCTCCTCCGGAAGCTGAGAAGAGGCACAAAGCTCCTTGTCCTCTTCCTGGGCAGGATGCTGGGCTGAGGTGGCCTTTTCCCTGATCCAGGACAGCTGTTCCCGTATTCGTTAGCAGATCCAGAGATTTTTAACCGCTGCTGCAGCTGCTCCCGGTTTTAGCCCGGGAGGATTCCAAGAGCTCCTTCTGCACCTTGGAATGACAAGGCAGCTGTGATCCCAGCCAGCCTTGGGATGCATTTAAACCCAACGGCACAGGGAAATCCATGACTCTGCAGGAATTACTGCCTCTGCCAAAAATTTAATTGGATAAAGCATGTTTGATGAAGATTTCTGCATGGTTCTGGGGGTTTTGGCAGGTCTTTACCCAAAACACCCCAACTCTTGGAGCAATGGGGTTGCACTGGAGAATCTGTGAGGAAAAATGCATTTCAAAAGTTATTCCTACGAGGATTTTATGATGTTCCACTCCTGGAATCTGTTTGGGCCTGGTCTGACTGCACTGCCCTCATCCACAAAATGCTCCCCAAATCCACTGCCTGGGATATCATTCCCGGCTTTCCCAATCAAGCCCGAGCTGTGTGGTCCAACCTCAGCAGAAACCAGGACCTTGAGGGAGCCGTAACGACGCTGCCGACCTCGGAATGCCGGCTCAGGCTGCGCCGGGATATCTCTGACCACATCCCTGTGATGCCGAGGGGAAAATCTGGGATAACGCTCTGAGGGGATGCCAAACCTGGGGCTGTGACATGTAAAAAAAAATCAACCTCATTCATTCTTCCATTTAAAAACTCCAATCCCATTTTCATGTCTTTGGGATTGTGTGGGCATCCTATGGAATTCAGAATTCCCAAGAGCCGTTTTAGAGGCTTTCCTCGCCTCCATAAACCCCTAGCTGTTTTGGCTGGAAGTTTCCTGCCCTTGGCATGGGATTCAATTCCCAACTTGTCACCTGAGGAGTCTGAACATATCCAGCTTTCAGGTTCTTGCCGCTGGAGGGAGGGATTTTTTTTTTCCCAGCTGTTTTTTCATGGAGCAGCCCAGCATCCCCTTAACTCTTTTTCTGTTCCTTCTTCCCACAAAACCTTCCGGATAATTTGATATTCCTAATCACTTAAGGATTGGCTGTGCTGCTGTCACAGGGTTGACAAACCCAGAATTCCCTCTCCCAGTTTATTCCAGGAGCTTCCATCGCTCCCAACTGGATTCAAGTTCTGAGTGCTGGGTTATATTGCTAGTGATGCCTACCAGTCATTAAGAAACAAATTAATTTGCTTATCCAGAGAATCCTGGATGATCCAGGGACAATTTGTTCAATATTCCATAAGGATGCACAAATTCCAGGCATTTTTGATCTGTAAGTCACATAGGGTGTTTTGCCATGGCAGAATGAAGTTTTCTAGGTTTTCGGGGTGTCCAAAATCAATGAGTTAAGAACGAGGGGGTTTCACTAAAATCTGGGAATGACTCAGAGGGAGGAAGGACTCGGGAGATCTTCAGAATATCTAAAAAAGCCTTCACACTTCAAATCATCAGGAATCCTGGAGTAATTAAGGTTGGAAAAGAGCTCCACGATCACGGCGTCCAGCCATTCCCTCACCACTAATCCATGTCCCCAGGTGCCACATCCACAAATTTTTCCAACACTTCCAGGGATGGTGATCCCACCACTTCCAACGTCTGACCACCCTTTCCATGAGGAATTTTCCCCTCACATCCATCCTAAGCCCCCTTGGATAGGAGCAGCACGGTGAGCATGTCAGTATTTGCCTTCAGAATTCCTCCTACTGTCATTCCAGGGACGAAATTCCTGCTGTCGCTACCCAGCAACATCTTCCCCAATATCCATCCCTGATTTTCCAAACATTTATGAACATAGTTGGTTTTATAAACGTTTTCAAGTGCCTTAATTTTTGTGGACCTGTTTTAATTCCACGTGCTTAAATATTCCCTGGTTCCTGGCTGATTATTTCATGGAATGTGCCAGTGGTAAATTAGGAAATCAACCAGCATTTCTTAGATCCGAATCTTAATTCCTGAAAAATTTCTCTGGCTCACCTGAATCCTGATTCGAAAATAAGTGGCTAATTCTGTGAGAAATGATTGATGAGGATGTGTCTATAAACTTGGGAATTTTATTTGTTTGGACACTCACATAATTCCACTTCGTAAAAAAGGAAGTGTTCTTTGATCCGTGAATCCGCGGGTTTGGGGTTTTTGTTTTGGATGGATGTCAAATGCTGTCAGCCATGATATCCCACAGGGAATTCCAAAGTTCTCCTGCAGGCTTTGTGGAGCACTTTGGAAGCACCCATTCATTGCCTCACATCGTAGATTTTATTGGAATGTACTCTCCTTCCTTGCTCATTTCCCCCTTTTAGCTCCTGATTTTATGTCCTTTGATCGTATCCGCCATCAAACCTTTCTTTTCCTCGCTGATTTCCTGGCGCGCCCTTCGTTCTTTGGGGAAACTCTTCCATATGTTCAATCCTCACAGGAAACTTCTTATCCATTTTCTGCCTCTCACCGAAGAGGGAACCAGGATTGAACAGAACCCAGGAATTCTCTGGGAAGAGCATGCTGGGAACCCAAAAATTCCTCTTCTCCCACTTTTGTTCTTTACCAGGCAGCGTAAACTCCTTGTGGATCCCTTCCAGCTCAGGATATTCCATGATTCTGATTCCCATTGGAGCATTCCCATGCGTCCACTGGATGGACTATGCCAGCATCCGCTAATTCACATGGATTTCTCTCCTGGTCCTTCTTCCTTCCTCCCTTTCCCGGGGCTCCGGAGCGCGTGGGCAGGAGAGGATTCCTGCAGGACCAGGCATCTGAATTCCCAAGGGTTCAAGCCTGGAGAACGGGAGGTGGAATTCAGGGTGTGGTTTGGAGAGAAGGAGAAACCTGGAAGAAATTCCAGGATGGGGTGGGGGGAACAGGGCTTGAGGGTGGTTGGATGGAGAAAAAAGGGATCTCAGCACGGATCTCCCACCTTGGGTGGGCTCAGCAGCTCGGGATGAGGGCCCTGCTTTGGAAGTGGACGGGGAGAAGAGCGGGAAGGTGGGATTTGGGATACAGGGAATGAGTCCAGCAAGAGTTAACTCAGGCAGCCCCTGGTGCCTCCTCTCACCCAGTGCCTCCCACACTTCCCAAATCCCGGGCTGTGCCTCCCTTATCAGCCCGCGGTGCTGACAGTTGGCCCAGGGATGTTTTCCGCGGGATATCAGCGCTGCTGCTTCCCTTCCCAAGGGCTCCTATCTCTCCCTATTTCTCAGCAGCTCCTCACCAGGGCAAGGCCCAGGCAACGAGGCTTTCTCATGGTTCGGAAAACAAAACCTCCGCAGCATGGAAAACAGACCCACCCCTTTTTCTAAGCTTGCTTTTTGCGGGAATTGCCAAAAAAAGGAAAATCCCAGGAATACTGGCGTGCTGTAATTAAAATGGGAGCACGAGATAAAATGGGGATGTTTGCATATGAAACAATCAAAACTCGGGCAGGGATGAATGGCACATTCCTAATTTTGCTTTGCTTTACAGAAAGTTGGGCTAAAACAGGGAAACAGATGTCTGGGATTGCCAATTCCCCCTGGGATTGGGGTGGCTGGGGAGAGCCACCTTGCTCCACCCGCCAAGGGGTGACTCCAGGCCTGGTTGTGACATTTAATGACTTTTGTGACACCTCCAGTGAGTCGAGGCCGCTCCCCGCCCTGCTCGAGGTGTCGGCGATGCCACAGGGCTGCAGGGAAGGGACAACCGGGATCCCGAGCCTTGGCACCCGGAATATCCTTCCTAAAAGGACAAATAACAGCAAAAAAGTGCAAAAAACCCCAGACAAACCCGCACTTATGCGTTCCCGCTCTTGCCAATCCCAGGATTTCGGAAGCCTGAGGGTTTGGGTGGTGAACAGGGACGAGCGGTGAGTGAGGGCCTGAAAAATGAGGGATTGCTTCCCACAGTTTTCCCTCCTGGAAAAGCGGCATCTCACCTTGGAGGAATTCCCTGGGATGACAGAATGCGAGGGAATGGCTGGAGCTGTGCCGGGGGAGGGTTGGGTTGGATTTTAGGGAAACATTCCTCATCCAGAGAGAGGCTGGGCACTGCCCAGGCTCCCCAGGGAACGGGCACATTCCCAAGGCTGCCAGAGCTCCAGGAGCGTTTGGACACCGCTCCCAGGGATGCCCAGGGTGGGATTTTGGGATGTCTGTGCAGGGTCCAGGGTTGGACTGGGTGATCCTTGTGGGTCCCCTCCACCTCAGGGTATTCTGTGATCCGCTGATTCCGTGAACTGGGAATGGAATGGGATGTTCAGCCAGGATTTAATCCTCAGCGCCAAAATCTGCCATGGCTCTCGTGTTATTTCAATATCAATAATTAAGAAAAAGAAATAATTTTAAATTATTAATCTTAAAGATAGTTAATTTCATGACAGACTTCTAGAACTTTGGGGGGACTTTATATGTTTTTCATTACTTTTGTTATCCGTATGAAATTTTCAGTGAATGGGAGATACAAATCAAGAAGTAAACATAATTTTCTGCTGGATGCGATGGGTCACAGTTGGAAAATGCCCTTCCTAAATTTCTGTACATAATCCGACTTTTTGGGCACAGGAAAATGGAGCAGTCATTGCTGACTCCAGACACCTGATGTGGAAAATGCCATCCCTTGGGAAAGTCAGGGTAGCTCCACAAGAAGGGAATTCCCCAGTTCCACCACGTCCATCCAGTCCCTGCTCCAGGGATATTTCTGGGATAACCTCAGCTGTACCTATTCCCAGTTTTTCAGCCTAATCGAGGATTTGCTCAGCTGAGGATTTGGGGGATTCTGGGAATCACAGGATTATTAAGGTTGGAAGAGCCCTCTGAGATCTTCGAGTCCAAACAGGAAGCCGACACTGCCAAGTCCACCCAATTCATGTCCCCAGGTGTCACATCCAGCTTCAAACCTTTCTGGGAATGGCGACTCCACCGCTTCCCCGCTCATCCTGTTCCAACCCCTGACCACCCCTTCTGTGGAGAAATATTCCCTAAAATCCAACCTAAACCTCCTCTGGAACAACTCAGGGCCGTTTCCTCCTGTCCTGCCCCTTGTTGCCTCCAAAAAGAGATCAATCCCAGCTGGCTCCATGCAGCTTTGTGGGATTGCAGAGAGCAGGCAGAGCTCAATCCAACACAGAAAATGCTCCCAGGAATTACAGACTGCAGATGTATTCCCAGGAATCCTAAGCGATAACACAGCTGATCAGCTACAGCCAAAGTTCTGTGGGATCAACAGACCCAGAAACTGTAAAAGATTTGCTTCAGGCTGGATTTCAGGAATTTGAGCAGGATCCAGCGATTCCAGGCAGGAATTCTCTGGGCTAAGCCACCCCAGAAGTCGGAGGCGTGTCCACAGCAGCCCCTTCCAATCCTAGTGCCACCACCAACAACCAGGGAGAACTTCTATGGAAATCTTGACAAAAGGGAATGGAATCAGAGGAATTTCTTTCTCTCTTGTTTTTGATTTTTAAAAAAATTTTCCTTATCAATGAATCGGTAATGAGAGAGTGGCAGCCCCGGAATAAAAATTTCAGTGGAAACAGAAGTTGGAAAAGGCTCCGATCAACTCCGGAGAGGAAGGGGCCACTCCAGAGGCTCCTTCAGACACCAAATCCAGGGAGCTGCTCTGCTCCTCACTGCATCTTTGACACTTCCAGGGATTTATGCCGGAGGTTCTTCCAAAAGCTTTGATCCCTCTTTACTCAGCTTCTCCAGCTTCTTGGGGAGCTGGGCATGGGGAGACGAATAAATTTGGTTTTTGGTGCCCCCATTTTGCCCTGGTTGAAATCAGTGACACAAACCCCAATAATTTTAACAATCCACAGGCAGAACTGGAGCCTGTGGTGAAGAATTTCGAAGGTTCTTGGAGAATCAAAGCTCGAAACTTTCCAGCGAGTGATGAAAGGAACGAGACAGAAATGCAAAGCCCCGTTTTTGACAAACCCAGTGATTTCCGGAGCTCGAAGCCACCAGCCCTGCAGGACGAATGGTTTTGAAGCAGGAATAACTCAGCTGCTGGGTAAGTCAGCACGTAAAGCTGTTGGAAAATAATCGCTGAGGGTGGAGAGAGTTTCTCTGATCACAGCACCCAAGGCCAAACCTCTGGGCTTGAAATGAGCACGAGGGTCAGTGGAAATGGAACAATTTTCCTTGATAATTCAGGCGTCACTGACCCGGTTCTTTTGGTAATTTGGGTGTCACTCACCCAGTTGTTATCAGGATAAAAATGCAGTTGGTCAAGACAAGGCCACCAGGACTGGAAATGAGAGCGTGACATTCCGAGGTCAGAAACCTCACCAGGGACAGAACTGACAGCAAAAAGATGAGGAATGGTTTGATGGGACCGGCTGCTAACGGGTTTTTTTGGAGAAACTGGGACTTGATCTCGAAGAATTTGCTTGGCTGCGCTGGGCTGTGGGGTATGGGCACAACAAGGACTTTGTTTTGCAGCCTCTGCTGTCAAAAATGAGTGGGGAAAAAAAAAGATTAATAGAAAAATCTTTTAATTTTCTATTTCTAACCTAATCAAGTAAAAGATTCTCTGCTTATGGCAGGAGGGGTTGGAGTTTCATCTCTGAGGTCCCTTCCAACCCAAACCACTCCATGATTCCATGAGTTTAAATCACTGACAACAACAGCATCCCTTTGATTTGAATTTCGATTGTAGAGGCTTGAGGGCACCATATTTTCAAGTGTTTCTTTATTCCTGTAAGGGAGAAATACAAGTTTTGAATGAGAACTGCAGTCTGAGAGCCAGGTGATTCTCGTAGCTGGGAATCCAGGAAATAAAGGACAAAATAAGGCACCGTGTGCAAAAAAACCCCAAGAGTTATCACAGCCGCTGGACTCTCACCCTCATGTGTGTTGTGACAGAAGAATATTTTACAGCTCCTACCCAAGAAAAAAATAAATCAAAACGATCAAGAAAACTTTGCTGTCCCAGCAGTTCTGGCTCACTGAAAGGCGGCACTTCCATCACCCTTTTTTATTCAAAAATCACCTTTGCTTCCCTCGTTTGCCTACGGAAAATCCTTTTACTCCTAACCCGAGGAATAAAATATCATTTGCACACGACTTTTGCTGTGCAATTTGCAGCAAAACCCTTGGGTGGCTGCCAGGCTCGTAACCCCAGCCCCTGCAAAAAAGAAATGAAGACATTAATATCAGTTTTTATTAAGCTGGTAATAAGGCAGAGTTTAAAGCAAATGCAGGTGGAGGGGATTTGATGCCAAGGCTTTAAGCATGCGGCTTGAACACGGCCAATCCCAGCTCCAGGCGAGATATTTGGGAAGGGCAAGTGGAATTCCTGCTTTTTTAGGTGTTGGTCTGGAGGCTGCAGCCACGAGGAATCCTGGAATCCCAGGATGGGTCGGGCTGGGAGGGATCACGCTGGGATCACCAGGAAGCAGCTCCCTGCTCCAGCAGGGCCGCGCCAGGGCACGCGGAAAATGAAATCCTAAAATATCCACTTCTATCCATATTCAGATATTTTCCAGGGGGTTCCTAAACCCCTCTCTGCCACCAGGAAGAGCCCAAAGCTCTGATTCTGTCCTGGGGTGCAGGGTGGGATGTGCCTGGGAGCTTTATTCTATCACCATCTGTTGAGACCAGGTGTGGCTGTGCTCCTGTGAATGGGTCCATGAATGCCTCCTGCATGAATCACAGATAACTGCTCCTGGGCTATCTCCTGTTCATGGCCCATGAGCACCTTGCCCATGACTCATCATCCCATTGTGAAATGTCCCACCCAGAGGGAGGAACCAGGCATTCCATGCTCAATATAAGCTGAGATCTCAAACACCAGAGCAGCCTGCTTCCAGTGGATTTCCTGGAGGAGCAGCTTTCTTCTCTACTGGATCCCCAGAGGAAAATTACATCCTTCTGCAGGATCACTGCTTCAACAGGACCACACCTACCACCACAGGAGGACTGCAGCCACCGTTTAATCGGACTGCTCCCAACTCTCTGACCAACAGGGTGTCAGGTTGTATTCTTCTGACTCTGTCAGTGGTTTGTTTTGTTTTGTTTTGTACTATTGCATTTGTTCTTGTTCAAACTTCCTAGTAAAGAACTGTTATTCCTATCCCCATTTTTCTTTGCCTGAGAGCTCCTTAATTTCAAAATTCTAATAATTTGGAGGGAGGGGGATTACAGTTTCCATTTCAAGGGAGGCTCCTGCCTTCCTTAAGCTGACACTTGTCTTTTTCAAACCCAGACAGATTCCCTTTTGGGCACCCTCCCTCTGTTTTTGGGAGCGCAGCGGGTGAGGATGGCACAGTTCCCCCTGGGGCTGCCCTGACGCGCCGCCGCCGCCTCCCTTTGGGTTATCTGCGGGTCGTGGGAACCACGAGGAACGTTCCAAACCCGCCGGGGCTGCTCCGAAGCCCCAGGGAGGGATTTAGCCGAGGAGAATTGTCACAGCCCCCTAATCTCCACTCACCAGGGCGACTGGAGCTCCCGTTCCCACTGCTCCCGAAGCGCCGTTGTTGCCGTGGGACCAGGCCACGGGGTTTGCGTCACACCCCGCACACTCCTCGTGCCGCAGAAACGGGCGCCGACATCTCCACCCCACCCCTCCTTCCTTGGGTTTTAATTTTTCCTCCCCCTCCTCTTCCTCCTCCTCCTGCTTTGCCCTGACTCCTTTTAGCTCGTGTTATAAATAGAGGAGCCAATTTAAAAATTAAAGAGGATTTATTGTATAATCAAAATATGAAGTTGGATTAAGCCACAAGCAGAAAAGCACAGTATCGAGCCGGGCGATCAATACTGGGTGAACCAAAATTTGGACTCTATAGCCCCAAACTCCCGTGGTTCACGAATGTTGCTTCAGTTGGTTCTCTTTTTATACATTTTTCAAGCGTTGTGGGGTGCAAAAGTTGATCTGATCCTTTTAGCATACTCATGTAGTTTTCTTTTCTCGCTGCCGCTCCTGCCGAAAAGTTTCCCAGAATGGGTAAAAAATTCATTTCTTTACTGGAATTCTGTTTTGGAATAATCTCCTCTTAGCGACGAATTTTTATCTTATTGTAAATGCATATCGAGTGCGTACCTCTGGGGTCTTGTCAGACGACAAACACCTCTCTGAATAAACGTTTTTGGAGACAGTTATCTTCTCTGGTGGATGAATACCTTTTCCCATTAGCATGTGGTACATACCCCTTTTGGTCTCTCGTCTTTTAGCCAAAAAAAAAATGCTATGGCTTTCAGTAATTTCTTTTTAGCATGAATTATTTTATAACATATATTACACTTCAAAATTTGCGAAAAGCCAATATTATAATGTGTATTTATAACAGCTCGGGTTTTAAATAGAAACACCCTCAGCACATCCCTTGGCCAGGAGAAATTGCTTCAGGGCTTGGAGATAGAACTTCCCGGATCAATGGCTGGTTTTGGTTGGGAATGGTCCTTTTTTCCAGGGAATGGCCCCCTTTTGCAAGGAATGGCCCTTTTTTTCAGGGAATGGCCATTTTTTCCAGGGAATTCTTCAGGCCCAAGCAGGACACTTCTGTCTGGGAGCAGAACGAGCAGTTTAATTCAGGAAATGCATTCCAGGGAGCACCTTTGGGAAGAAATTAGCCGCAAGCAAGAAGAGGAGGATGAAGCTTCTCAAGTTGAGGATTTATGTGCCCAGGGCTACTTCTGTCAGCTCAGTGCAGCGAAACTGGGCTTGGTGAACGAGGGAATCATGGAATTCCGGAATCACTGAGGTTGGAAAGATCTCCAGGACCATCGAGTGCCAGCTGTGCCCGATCCCCACCTTGTCCCCAGCCCAGAGCACTGAGCGCCACATCCAGGAATTGCTGGGACACCTCCAGGGATGGGCACTCCAAACCTCCCTGGGCAGTTCCAAGGCCTGACCTCCCTTTCCATGAAGAAATTCCTGCTGGTGTCCAACCCGAGCCTCCCCTGGCCCAGCCTGAGGCCGTTCCCTCTCCTCCTGTCCCTGTTCCCTGCGAGCAGAGCCCGACCCCCCCGGCTGCCCCCTCCTGTCAGGGACTTGTGCAGAGCCACAAGGGCCCCCCTGAGCCTCCTTTGCTCCAGGCTGAGCCCCTTTCCCAGCTCCCTCCACTTCTCCTCGCCAGACTGAGTCTTTAAAGCCATACCCTGAGCTACCAAACAAGTCGTGGAGGGGAAGATTCACCCATCACCACTGGTGGGAACAAAGTGATCAAACTCCTCATTCTGGCTCTGCCAGTGACGCTTCGTGACAGCTGAGAAGTTGCCTCAGTGCCATTTTCATATTTTTCGTAAGGACATGAAATGGAAATGGCCTGAAGCTGAAGGAGGGCAGGGATGGATGGGATTTTGGGCAGGAATTGTTCCCTGTGAGGTGGGCAGGCCCTGGCACAGGGTGCCCAGAGCAGCTGGGGCTGCCCCTGGATCCCTGGCAGTGCCCAAGGCCGGGTTGGATGGGGCTTGGAGCACCCTGGGACAGTGGGAGGTGTCCCTGCCATGGCAGGGGGTGGGTCTGGGTGATCTTTAAGGTCCCTTCGAACCCAAACCATTCCAGGATTCAGTGAATTTCATATCCCTGCTGCGTGCTTTACTTATTTTTAAAACAATCCACTCATTCTGCTCCCCAGTCTATTTTGTTAACCTCTCTCTAAGGACCCTCCTAATAAAGAGTTATTGTTTGTCCTGTGGTTTTTGGGCCCTGCCTCCTTCAAGGAGATTCAAAATCCCAGGCAGAAAATCCAGGTGAGGGACAGATAAAATTTAATGTGGCAAAACATAAATAAACTTTGTGCTTTCTGCCTGAGCAAGAGCTGGCACAGATTAATGCTCTCAATGGGCTTCGGCTGGGGAAGAACCCATAACAGTTAAAAATAGGGAAAAAAAGGGAAAAGGAATATTTCTGTATTCACTTGGTTTATCTTCTTTCTCTTTGTGCTCCTGTGTTTTCCTTCTCCATCCTGTAAGCTCGGATCTATTTAATCCCAGACTTTCCATGGTGTTACCATGCTTTTTGTGTTGTCCTTTCTGAAGCAACTGAGTTCAGAGGGAAATAATTCAATTCTTTATGTGCTTGGCCAGGCTGTATTTGATCTATGGTGATATGGAAAACATTCCTTCTCCTCCCACTTGGAAGCAGGAGATAGCAGGAATTTACTGGTGCATTCTAAACCAGTTTTTGTGTTGTCCCAGTAAAAGACCCCAAAATGAAATATCCCAGAGCTTTAATTGCTGCTCCATGTCATGAACTGAGCAGTTCTTCTCCAGTAAGCTCATGATGATCTTCCTCGTCTATAAAGAACACCTTTATCTTGAAAATCCAAAAATCCTAAATAATCCCTATACCTTGAAGAATCCTAAAATCCTAAATACCTACTCCTTGAAAATCCTAAAATCCAACTCTGCAGCTGGTGCTGTGAGCCTTGATGTGGTTACAAGACAGAAAATTAAGCCGAGCAGGTGATGGAGGTATGAACGGACCACGATCCCTACAGAAATCCTGTAGCAGTTTTAGGGAGGTTTAGGTTGGACATTAGGGGAAATTCCTTCCTGGAAAGGGTCGTCCACAGGCTGCTCAAGGCAGTGGTGGAGCTCCCATCCCTGAGGGAATTTAAACGATGTATGGACGTGGTTTAGTGCTGGGGGAATGGCCAGACTTGATGATCCCAAAGATCTTTCCCAACCCAAACAATTCCATAAGGAGCTTCCAGCCATGTATTTAATGACAAAGAGCAAGGAAGAGCGAGGATGAGCTGTGCGCTGGTGTCCCCCTCCTGAGATCTGGAAATAAATGGCAAAACAAGGAAAACACCGATAAAAGTGTTCCCCTTTGAGAGCGGGGTTTTTGATGCTGACTTTGACCCCAGATTTACGAAGCTCTGGGCGCGGGTGCAGCACGAAAGCTGCCCCAAGCTCTGCAGCACTGGGCTTGGACAATATTGGCTTTGGATATCCTGGGTAACATCCAGGCAGTCTGGATGGAAATGAAATGGTCTTGAGGAAGGTCCTGGCACCGGTGTCCTCAAGGTCCTGGAAGGGTTGGGAAAACCTTCATGGGAAGCAACGCGTGCCCAGAGCAGTTTTGTCTTTAATTCCATCACAGAATCCTGGAATTGGAGTGGACCTTGGGATCAGCCAGTTCCAGCCCTGTTCCGTGGGCAGGGACACCTTCCACCAGGCCCAGGGTGCTCAGAGCTCCATCCTTTCTCTGTTAAATTTGGGAGCCCAACCTGCAGCAAACCCTCATTTGGCATCAGCCTGGCCCAGACCAGGGAGTAGATCTGGGGCAACGCTAATTTTGGGAGTTTAGCTTCAGCTTCTTCCCTTATTCCATGTCATGGATGCATCAACGGGAGCTGGGGATGGGGCTGGCACTCGGGAGTGGGAGCAGCCTTTGGAATCTGCTCTTCCTGCGGGAAAATCCCAGCTCGCAGAGGTTCCGGGGCGTGAAAAGCTCCATCGTCCTCTCACCAAAGCCGAGCGGGGGTGTCTCTGCAGGCAGGGAATGGTTTAGGCACCAAAAAAACAGACAAAAAAATGTGGAGGTTTGAGCGTGTGCTTAAAACCTCTCTCCAAACATCCGGCGTTGGAAAAGTATCTGAGTCCTGCCCGCAGCAAAGCAGATTTTCCACGAATCTGTTCGATCCCAAAAGATGAGAAACGTATGGGGAGCTGATGCTTCTCTTCTCCTGGGAGGGGGGGAAAGCCAGCCCAGAATTCATCTATCAAATAATCAGAATAATTACCGAATAAATACAAAGCAGCCAGTTGGCAAACAGGGCCATCCAAGGGATATTTCCCACTAATACTTCCAGCACCATCGGGATAATGGTGTGGATTAACAAGAAACCAAACCACCACAGAGCTCATGTGACCCTCTGGGGTTGTCTCGTGGCAGGGAAAGGCTCCACATTTGCTTCGAATTATTCTGGGCATGGCCTGAAAAAAAAGTTGTTTTTTTCCCCCTTTTTTTTAATGCATTGTTTTCTATGTGTTTCATATTCTTTTATGTTTCTTTCTGGCAATGCTTAATCCTTCTCCATGTCCTCCAGTCCTGTTCCAGCAGGACAGTAATGGGCTGCTGAATTTAGCTTTTTAAATTCAATTTATAGCCAGGCAACAAATATTCCTCTCTCCACCGCTCATGGTAAAGCAGCCTTCCTGCAGTAGGGAATTATGGATAAAATCCAGGGTTATTTTATTTTCCTCCTTGACAGCTCTCGCATCTTCTCATTTAAAATCAATGTCAAAAATGCAGCAACTTTTGTCATGTATTTTATGGACATCAGTAAAATCTGGGTGTTTTGCAGCCCGAATTTAAATAGTCACATAAAGATGTCATTAGTGCTGAATTTCATCTCTTTACGTGCTTGGTTCCTGCACCTATGGAATGCTCCTGCTGCTCTGGAGGTGGTAAAGGTGATGAAATTTGGGGAATTCATGGATCTGACTTTGTTTGTACCACTCGGGGCAGTTTGAGGCATAAATCCGAGTATTTTTGATTTTTTCCTCTGTCCACTGGACTTCCCTTATAAATCCTTCCCAGTTAGTCCAAGTGTTAAGAACATAAGGATGGGAATAATTATCCTTTAATTATCCTTCTTCTAACTACAATAAACTAGGCCGGGAAAAGTGTCTGGAGAATAAGGAAAGCAGAAAGCTCATTTTTTTCCAGAGATCCACTCAGGACAGGATCCCACAGGATGCATTCTCCAGTCAATATCTCCCTTGCTACTGGAAGTCGTTCCTAAAATCACGCAACACCTCAAACCCAAGACAAAGCAAAAATTTGGGGTAACACTCCAAGGTTTCCTCCCACCAGTTCGCCATGGGTTTGTATTGCAGGAATAAAAAGGTGGATATTGCTCGTGACTGTACTTGTCCCCTGTCCTGGCTTCTCCTGGAAAACATTTTCCAACCAGGGACAATAATCTGGACTGAAAAGAAACAAACAAAAAAAAGGATCGATTAATTTGTTTTACGATTATATTAATTTTAAACTTGATCCAGGAGAGGTTCAGGTCAGATATTATGGAAAAATTCCTTCCTGAAAGAGTGGTTAAACATCGGAAGAGGCTTCCCGGGGAAGTGGTGGAGTCCCCATCCCTGGAAGCTTTCAGCAAACAGGAGACGTGGCACTTCGGGACGTGTCGGAGTGGCCATGGGGGTGTTGGGCTGAAGGGTGGGCTCGATGATCTTGGAGCTCTTTTCCACCCTTAATGATTCCGTGATTTTGGATGGCAGCTCCATCATGGGCATCCGTGACATGGGACCTCAGCATCTCGGTCTTACCCAAACACCCTGTGGGGGATTCCGGGGGCACCAGGCTCCCAGTCCCGGGGGGAAATCCTGACTTGAGTGATGTCAGCAAACTCAGGGGCCGTGGGTGTGGATACAAAAGTGCAGTTTGCTTAAATCTTTTCTTGCCATTTTCTGTGTCGTGGCAGACTTTTCGCTCTCACAAAACATTATCAACAACGTTTTGCAAGCTATGGACACCTGTGACCACGTTATTCTTGTTTTGATACAAGCAGAACAATATTTTGAGAGCCAATTCAGCCATCCCCTCTGAGGGGTGGCTAAGCGTTTTAACCAATTTAACTATGAAGTAAGAAAACTATAAAAGAACTGGAAATAATAGAATAATTCTCACTTTGCTGCATAAACTCCTGGCTCCTGGTGGCTCTCTCCTCTCCTGACCCACCGCGGGAAGGACAACGCTGTCTACGACATGTGGGATCCAGACAATCCATGCTGGGAATTCCCTTGTTGAATCAAGGTGTGATCTCACCTCAGCTTAGAAGCAACTGCTCAGCTGCCCAAGCCAATTTCAAGGACCTGAGGATAAAAATTGCAGCAGTTTTGAGGGTATTCTGTGTGCTTCTGTCTATGTTTGAATAAAGGAACTATTTCTCATCGGAATTTCCGATCTCCATCCTTCTTTTGGGACACAACAGAATGCACTTAGAGAGGTTTGGCTGGCACAGCAATTGAAATAATTTGTTATGAATCCAGGGGCACAACCTCTAATCTCTCTCAGGCCTTGTTCCAAAGATTTTCCTCGGCTACAAATGAATGCTTGGCCCTTGGAATTGGGTGGCCAACAACAGTGGCCAGAAAACTTGGTGAGCGTTGAGATCACTTCACATCCTTTCTCCCTGCTAATGCCTCCCGAGAATCAGGCATGGGAGGTGGGATTTCACCCATCTGCACATGATGAGATCCAAATCTCCAGCTGTGTGGTGAAAATGAAACCATGGAAGGCCACGGAATAAGCTGGAGAAAGAAACAAGCCCTCCGGTTTCTTCTACCTTGTTCCAGATTTCTGTGGACCTTTAGGAGGATCAGAAATGTGTCTTGGGGAGGGCAGTTTCAGAGCAATCTGGTATTATCAGAATCAGTGAATCACGGAAAAAATATTTGGAAGAGACAAGCAAAGGTCTCCTAGTCCAGAATTCCAGGTGGGACAGGACTAGAGCCAGCTATGGATCAGGCTGGCTGATTCTGTGCCTTGCACACTGGAAAGATGAATATTCCAGAGTTTCTCCTGAGCAATGGGGACCCTGCTTGAGCAGGACCTCCAGTGGTCCTGTCCAGCTTCATCCATCCTGTGGGATTCCGCAGCTCTCTGGAATTTGCCAGAATTACAGAATTATGGTGTGATTTGCCTTATTTGGCAATAATAATTGGGTGGCCCTCGGGTTTATTCCCACCCTACGTTCCCCTTGGTGCTCACCCTCATCCCCGGCTCCTTCTCCAGGTTCCGCCTTTCCAGTCTGTACCCACACCCGGCAGTTTGGAATTCCCCAAATCCAAAGTGTTTCCAATTGAATACGAAATTAAACTCTAAAATTGCATTTGTTCTTCTCTCTGTCTTACCAAACCAGGGAGTTCAGGTGTCTTTTGTCCCTCCAGATCCCCATGGATTTGACTGTGGAACCAAAAGAGTCTTCTTCCTTCCCAAATGCCCCAGTCTTTTATGACCAAAGCCTCGCTTAACTGCTTTGGAAAATTTGATCCCAGCTTCGCATAAACCTGAGATCAGCCCTGATATAATTCCAAGGCAGAGGGAATAAGGAAACATCAGGACTTTGCTGCTTGGAAGGAGGAGGAGGGGATGGGGGAAGAGGACAATTAAAAGGGAATTATTTGGCTCTGTGCTTCACCTCAAGGGAATGCTCTGATTCCATAATCTGACCTAAACGTCGACCTTCATGTTGTCAGTGTAAAACCCAAACATATTAAACATGGCCTGGGGTTCCTGTACGAGATACTGCAAATTGAGGAAGAGAGGGAGAGGGATGGAATATCCCAGAGCCAAAGGAAAGACCTGATTGATAGATGAGGCCCTGGGGAGGGCAGTGTTAAGATTTCCTGTCTTTCCTGAAAACCTTAATAAAACCCCAGAAGAAACAGGGAGATTTCTCGTTTATGCGTGGTGGTCGCATTCCGGGTTCTCTTCTCCCGACTTTTTTGTTTGGGAAGAGAAGCAGGGGGAAAAAATCCCCTTCTGATTTTTATTGGGAATCTTGCCAGGCTTCTGTCATCACCAGGAAAATGGTTCCTGCAGCAGACACATCTGGGCAACTTCACGCCCGCTCCTGATGGGAGCTGTCGAATGCTCCCCATTCCCAGAGGGAAAAAAGAGGAAGATTTGCTTTTGTTTAATTGGAAAGTGGGTGGTTTGGGAGGAGAACAGATAATTTCTTAGAGACAACACCTTCGCTGCCATCTCTTTGTACCACCAGGGTGTTTTCCTTATTTTCCTGTCTTCTACCACAAGTCCCTTTTCCTGTTTTCTTCCTTCTAAGCCTGGAATCACATTGAAACAAAAAGAAATTAAAGATTTCTTGACATCTCAACATAATTATGGGGTCTGTGTCTAAACCTGGGTGCACGGAGACACGAAATAAATAAATAAATAGCAACTGTGAAATACGCATGGATACGGCTATAAGCATAAATATGCAAATAAATTGCAGTGCATAATTTAATAATTTGTGTGGAAAGCAGCCAAATCAATTTGTGTGACCAAAGCAGAGAGCAGCCCTCGGCAGCTCTTGGAAGGACCTGTGGAGATCAGCTGAGGTTGCTCCAGGCAGGAACGGGAGAAGTCTCCCAAATCCTTCTGAAGGAGATGGAAAAGGCCACGGGCAGTTTGTGCAGCCTCTTTATGGATACAAACGCGGAAGCAGAGACAAACCAAACTGTCCCAAATTTTCTGCAGATTTGGAGAAATAACTTTGTGTTCCCCGGCTGCAAACAGGAGACAAACTGTTACAGGCTGATGGCCCGGACACGAGTTCTTTTAGGCTATTTCTTCCCAAACTCCGGTCGCAGAGCCCAAAGAAAGACGAGCTCGCTGGTTCGTGTTCCAAGGATGTTTACTGGTTCTTATCTCGAGCCTGCTATCAGCCACCGCTGCTGGACAGCCGCGGAGCTGCTCACAGTCTGTGGTCCCCAAAGAACTGACCCCCAGGATGGGACACCCCGTACCTTTTCTAGGGACCCAGCACCCAACGACCTCGCTTAATGTGTCCTTGTNCTCAGTGATAAATTATACTACTATTTTACAGTTTTGTAGCTTGTAATTCTTCTCATAACGTTGGCAACTTTTCCCATGGACTAAGGTCAAAAATGGTGCTGTTTTGGGGTCTCTGCCAGGGTCTGGGATCCTCCTGTTGGGGTCCCTGACCCCCCAGGGCAGCCGGAGGGGTGCCCTGGGCTCCAAGAACAAACAGCGGGGCCGGGGCCTTGCTCCCTCCTCTTCCCTCTCCTGAAATATCTCTGGATGAAGCCTAAGGAAGGACACGAGCCGCTGGCTCTCAGGAGTTGCAGGTTTTTATTGATCCCTCAAATCCAGAGAAAGAAAAGAAATCTCAGAAAGACCACGCGTGAGGACCAGGATTATCCACTGCTCCTGAGCCCCAAGGATTTGCGGAGCGTGGGATAATTTTGAAGAAGCTTATGGCAAAATCCACCGGGAAACTTCCTCCTCCTGTCATTTTTATCACTGTTGCCTCCTTGAATATTAAATTGAGATGAGTTATTGGGGAAAGTTTGAAAGCCCAGGGAAGCCTGTGGGAATCCTTGCCTGGGATTGAATCCATCGTTTTTGGGATTGAACCATAATCCTTTCCAGGACAGAGCTTCGCCATGAAGCACCAGCCTGGGAATTAAGCTGCATTTTTGAAGTGTTTCAGAATATCCCCAATAAAAAAGACAAATTCCAGCAGCCTTGCCGATAAACTAAACTTTGTCCCAGGCTGCTGGAGCTCCTAAAATTCCTTCTTGGATATTCCATAGCAGTCATAACTGGGATTATTGCCCTTGTAAGTTATTTTTTCCATCGCTTATTACGGTGCACTTGGGGTCCATAAAGCCATACTGCAATAAACTATGGAAAAATAAAATCATAAAAATACTCCCAAAAACTCCTAGAACATAAAAAATACAGGAGGAAGAAAGAGTTTTGTTACTAAAAAAAAAGAAGTAAGAGATGAGTTTAAAAAAGAACATTATTAGAAAAGGGTTCCTTAAACTGGAATATTAATTAATACAGTATTAATTAATATTGATGGGAAAATGGTATCAAAAGCTATCAAAATTTTGCAGAAAATATAATAATAATAACAATCTATATTAGATCTTATACATTATTACTATTACTATTACTATTACTATTATTATTATTATTACTATTTGTTCTTCTAAGGTCCAAGAATGGTGTAGGAATTTTAGCATTTCTGCTTTCAGACTCAGGTTTCAAAAAATAACTTTATGCAAAACAACTTTGTTAATAACAAATAATCCTGCCCTGTATTACCCAGCTATTGAGGGGCCTCCCAGGAAGTTTTAATTCACTCAATTTCCATGTGTTAATTTTTATTTGATTTTATTTTTTTCCAATATTTATTGTCTTGGACTATCGCGGTGTTGGAGGCAGGTGAGAAAACTTCCAGAAGAAGTTCCAGTTATCTCCGTGTTGGATGTAGAGTCTAAGCCAAGGATTTATTTACGTTATTCCATAAGAAGTAGAACAGATAGGGAATTATTTCCCGGAAGATAACACACTGTCCGTGCCTCACGAAAAGAAACCCTCAACCAAACCAACCCCCCGAAGACAAACCCCTCTTCTTGGTATTGTTCCAATTTTTCCGTGCAATATTCCATCAAAATGAGGAGACCCTGGAATAAGGGACAGCCTTGGAGAAGCCAGTGGTGGCCGCACAGCCTTTGCAGCTAAATCTCTCCCAAAGTTCAGGAAAATAATCAAGTTTTGTCGTTCCCTCTCAGATTTCCTGGGAAGAAATCGAGAAACCTCTGGCAGGCTTGAGGCATTGTCTCCTTATTAAAAAAGAAAGGGCATTTTTTATATTCTCATAAACGGCATTTTTGTATCCTCACAAATTTCTCTGGGAATGAGAAAAATGTTCCCAACCTGAGTGTGCACAAACTGGGTCTGGAGTCAGTCAAAGGAAAGTTCCTGATCTATGCCGAACGGGAGGAACAAAGATTTTCAACTCTACATGAGGGTTTTGAGCAGTCAGCGTGGCAAAGGAGACGATTTTAGTATCATTTTATTATTTATTTATCAATACAGACACAGATTCTATCATTAAAAGCTTGATGATGATTTAATTTCTATTACAACGAGATCCTCCAAGCAGAAATTGCCTTTAGGGAGGATCCCGGGGCACCTTGCTGTAGGGTTGTTATTCCACCACTCATTGGGGTGATCCAGCTGAATTTATGGAGAAGATGATCCCAAACTTTAACTGGAATCCATCCGTTTTGCAAAGCCAAGGCTGGCAGGAAAAACTGTGTGCGCCAGAGAAATTTCTTCACACGGCGTTTGTCCAAAATATTTGTGAGTAGAAACTCAAGTCAAACTCCTTTTTTTTTTTTATTTTGGTATGGACCAGAAGATTTTTAGGAGCCCATAATTGGTTTTTTTATGAACTCCAGGCTGATCATCTGAGAGTTTTGGTATTTCTCAGGTCGTTCCACCTTGAAGTGGCGAAACTTCACAGGGAAATTTCTGCTCTTAGGCGCCAATATTTAAAATATTTCACTCTTGTTGAATTTAAACTCAGGTAAAATCCTCCTTTTAGCCTCCAATGGCAGAAGCAGATTATTTTAGCATAATTCAGATGAAAAAACTCTGAATTCATTTGAATTTGCTGTTTCATTCAGTTACTGATATAAAGCCTGATTCTGACTTATATAGAGATATTTTTCTGCAAAGAAAGGGAATCTATGAGCGACACAATTATGGGATTGAGCCTGAAAATCCCTAAATTGAAAAACTGGAAGGTCATGGTTGCCTTGAGCCGTCCTTTGGGTCCATCAGCGTTGCCGTGGCGTGGATAATTTTGCCTTTTTTCAACACTGTGCAAATTTCCTTTTGAAAACATATTTTTTGAGAAGCTCCAAATTTAAATACTCACCTGTCTGAGTGTTTAAATTCCATTTTTTTCACTGGCATGGAGATGTCCAAGCTGAGCTTTGAAGCCGCTGAGGAGAACAAGAGCCCACAGCTCATCCCAGCACCTCCGAGTTCCCAACCAGGGCAAACCCCAGGTGAAGCTGCCGCGTTTTTCCGTCGTTCCCAAACAAGCCGAGCCCTGCCAATGGAAAGCTTTGGATTGATGTGGTGTCTTGGTTTAGAAGACAGGTGACTGCCAGGGGAAACCAGAGCCTCCCTTGGAATAGAGAATGTAAACCCCCCACCTCCAAATTGCTATAGTTTTGAAATTATGGGGCTTTCAAGCAAAGATATGGGGATAGGAATACCAGTTCTTTACTAAGAATATTACAAACTACAAAGGTAGTGGTACAGAGAAAAGAACAACAACAAACAAATAATCCCAGAAACTCTGACAGAGTCAGAACACGACCTGACCCCCTGTTGGTCAGGGTGTGGGGAGCAGCCCAAAATAATCCTCCTGGAGTGGCAGCTGTGGCTCCGTTGGAGCAGAGGTGATCCTGTAGAAGGGTCCGGTGGTGACAGGATGGGTCCAGTCTTCCTCGGGGAATCC
>WEIT01042092.1:41763-67246 GCA_013389985.1 Dryoscopus gambensis | reverse complement strand
TATTTTTATTTTTATTTACTTTTACTTTTAATTTTTGTTTTTATTTATGTTTATGCTTATGTTTACATTCACATTTACATTTATATTCACATAAAATAAATTTATAAGGCAATATGTGTGCGGCCTCTTAGGGAGCAACCTCCCTTCTGAGCAAGCACGACTTAGTGACTTCTAAAATCACTCTGACTCCACTGCGACATCTTCCAACACCTTCCAAAAAATCAAAGTATGTATTTTTTGATGATTTCTAGGCAGAAGAAGACGTATTAAACCCATAAGCGTTCCTAAAGAGCAGGGAAGATAATTTGGGAGCTGCGAACGCTGTCCTGGGGCGGCTGTTTCTCCTCAGGATATTTGGGGTGGGGGGTGACAAGCCAAGGACGCCCCAGGGCAGCGTTATCTCCCGCCCGCCGCGGCTCCCGCATCCAGAGGCAGAGGACGGGCACAGCTTGATCCGCGTGTCGAGAGCAGGGAGTGAAATCCCGGCGTTTTCCACCCGCCTGGGATCTCCGGAGCCGCCATCCCGGCGCGTCCCGGCCCGCTGACAGCACCCTCGAGGCTTGGCTGGCACCCTCCTGCCCGGAGGCTTCGCTGTCACCTGCCAAGGGATGGAGTGGGAGGCCTCGGGGCCGCTGGAAAAACACTCAGGCCGGGAAGGTGCTTGGGACAGGGTGTTCCAGCCATCAGGAGCTCCTGGGCAGATTGGGAATCCTCTCAGAGTGCGCCGAAGGTGCTGAAGGAAGGAGGGAAGACGAAGCAGTTTCGACCTAAATCTAAAGCTTCATCCAAATCTCAAAGCCTGACCCACCTTCAAAACGCGGGTTTTGAATTTAAAAGAAGATTAGAATGAAATAGGTATGATTTCCCGGCCATTTTCCCTTCATATAAAATTTTCTGTGCAAAACAATATCCCAGTTTCACTGTGAAAAATAAGGAGGGAAAAGGAAAAAAATTGCAAGCTTTAAAAATAAAAAAACTGCACATTTTTTAATAGAAAAAAATTGTACAATGAACGTCTGGGATTCTTTTTTTTTTTTAATGGGTAGGAAAATGTCACAATAAATGCCAAGGAATAGCAGGGACTGAGGACGGGCGGAGGAAGGTGCCAGCAAGGACAGAGTGACAAGTGGGGACGTGACTGCTTGGTGAAGGAGCTGTTTTGGAGCTTCATGGAAGCGCGGGTCAGAGGTGGTGATTCCGTGCTCAAGTGGCTCTCCTTGGATAAAAGCAGCTCTCACGTTTCATCCGATTCCCTGTCCTAACCCCAAAATATTCCAGTTATCAGGGCTGGGATTCCTGGGCCCTCACCGTGCCCACACAGACAATGGGACAGCAGCAGGATCAGCCTCTGGAGGTGTCTCCTCTTCCCTCCTGGATGTTGGAAAAGCTGCAGGTGACCCTTGTCCTGATTTGAACGCTTCGGATGAATCCCAGGATCCCAGAATGGTTTGGGTTGGAAGGTACCGTGAAGATCACACAGTTCCATGGGCAGGGGACACCTCGCGGGCTCAGAAAATGTAATTATTAACATGACCAAGGAACAGAAAAATAAAGGAAATAAGGTGAGAGTAGCACCTGTTTGTGAGAGGGATTTGGCCCAGGAGGAATTGTCCAGGAGTCCTTTGCAAAGGTGCCACCACACCCGCCCCAGAGGAAAGAGAGCCCTTTTCCCACTCCAGGTTCTCTCCTTCCCACGGACCAGCTGGATGTGTGGGAAAAGTTCTCCCGGTCTCAAATCAAAGAGGGAAACGAGAGGATCCGGGCTGGTCGCTGGGAAATGTTGCTCAGGTTCCCAGGCTGCTCCAAACCCCAAGGTCCAGCCTGGCCTTGGGCACTGCCAGGGATCCAGGGGCAGCCACAGCTGCTCTGGGCACCCTGTGCCAGGGCCTGCCCGTGCTCCCAGCCAGGAATTCCTTCCCCAAATCCCATCTAAATCGATCATCCTTTAGTTTAGTCCTCTTTTTTTCCCCTCAGGAAACCAAAAAAAAAAAAAATAGGAATAAGAAAAAGGCAATGCTCATAGTTCTGGTTTGATCCAGACCAGAGTTCATGTGCTCGATGACCTCAATAAAATTCAGCGTTTCAGCAACAGTTTTACTCCTGCTGGTTGGTGCTGGGTGCAGGAGGCTGCTGGGAATCCATCCTCATCCGAACCAAAAGGGATTGAGGCTGGGAAAAGGAGAAAACCAGAAAGTTAATCAGAAAACAAAGACAAATGGTGAGGGGAGAGACAACCCAGAGCAAAGTGTGCTTCAACACAACTCAGTTGCCTGCGCAGACCCCGCGCTCTGCCAGACTGAGAAATTCAATGGAAATGAGCCCTGGGCTCTGCTGGGTTCTAGGGCACACGCTCCTGTCCGTGAGCCTTCCAAAGAAAGTCATAATCCTTGGCTCATTTGCATGGAAAAAAACCCTTCCTGACCCTCCAGCTGTTCTCACCCCGGTGTTTGCAGTTTTATGACTCAAATATCAGCTTTTGTTCGCCAGCCAAGCCCAAGGAAAACATAATATTTAAATGTAAGCCCCATTTACCTTTCAAGGATTTTTCCTGTCCAAAAAAATTCCTGGTAATTTGTGTCGAATCCAGGCCCTGAGCTCATTATTCATCCTTTCCCTGCTCCTATTCCTGTTAATAGGTGCTAATTCCACCCCCGTGATGTCATCACTGTTGCCATGGCGACGGCCGGTGATGTCACAAACACAAGACAATAGCCCCCGGTTAGGAATAAACCAGCGGGAAAAATGAGTCGGGAATGGAGGGGAAAGGGCTGGAGGAAAATATGCCGGGATCCAAACTTCCCACGGGTGTTCTCACGCACGTTGCCACCTCAGTTTTCCCGGGATTCGGGGCTGGCTGGGAGCGCTGGGGGCGTGAGTGTTGGGTTCCTGAGGGATCACGTTGTGTCAGGTGAGCGGGATTGAGTCATGCCGGGATCCGAGGGGTGACTTCTCCCAAAATTTGGAGCGTTGGGTTTCGGACCTGGAGGAAAAAATTCCCTGAGGTGAAGATTTCAGCCTGGCCCTGTTGAAATAGGGGAAAAAAGGAAAGGAAAAAAGGCAGGAATGTCTTAATTGGTTGTTTAATTGGATGTGCTTGATAAGGTAAATAATGCATTATTAGATATGCAAATTAAATATTTAGATGGATTTATTTTAGTTGAATATTGAGATAATTTAGAGTATATTTTAGGGGGGAATTCTACCCTGTGAGGGTGGGCAGGCCCTGGCACAGGGTGCCCAGAGCAGCTGTGGCTGTCCCTGGATCCCTGGCAGTGCCCAAGGCCAGGTTGGACGGGGCTTGGAGCACCCTGGGATCATGGAAGGTGTCCCTGCCCGTGGGATGCGATGATCTTTAAGACCCCTTCCAACCCTGGGATTCTGTGATTCCATGAACATATTTCCTTTCTTTGGCAGAAAATTCCAACACGGAGCAGCTCAGAGGGAAGATGTTCTCTTCTCCCCGCCTTCCACGTAGATCCTTATCTGAATTTTCCCTCTTTTTCCTTTCTTTTCCCTAAATTTAATTTTCCCCATGCACTGATTTCAGCTCTTATCGCTTCCCCAGAATCTTCGCTTCTTTTTCCCCAAACACAGCCGAGTAAACCCACAAATTTCTTCAGGACCTCGGCTGAAATTTTGGGATTGGAAGTCTAAAACGTAAATCTAAGCTTTAGATATGGGCTCCTTCCTCCCTATCTTTTATTCCTTAACTCACATCTTCGCCACTGGATCCATTTCCGGGTCTGTATCTGTAGATTTTAGTTTGAAGGGCTCCCAGTCCCTATTTTCAAGCGTTGAGCTCTGCGAGGTCTTTGCCCCCTGAACCAAATCCTGAAGAATTGCAAAGCAAATCCCAATCTCCAGGGATTTTTTGCTGTGCTGCGAAATCAACCCCTGGATTTTCCTTCCCTCCTGCGTTCCCCACAGGAGAATCACCTTCACCTCACTGAGGGCTTTGCAAGGTCTTGGAATAAACAGAGACGGGCAGGGAAATATCAGCCTGTAGTTCCTGTGGAGAAAAAAATCCCCGAAATTCCCACGGCTGCCAACAAACGGAGTTTTACAACGCTCAGGAGCGCCGGGAAAAGGGTCAAAGCTCAGTCTGGATCCGGGTGGCCAGCTGGGCTAGTGAGGGCTCCCGTCCCAGCTCCTGTAGCCAACAGCTCCGGGGGGAGTGATTGGGATGGAATTCCGGCCCCTGCCTGGAGCTCCAGAGTCCAAATGACCAAATGATACCCCCGGCAGCTGAGTCAACGCTGCACGTGCAGGCAAAGCTCGGCTTTACAAGGCCGGGGCTGGAGCAAGAGGCTTCAAAAACGGCGATTTTTGGGAAGTCGAGGATGGATGAGCCGCATGTTGGTGAGATCCCTGGAACGCTCCAGAGATTCCCTGTGTGTCTCCCTGCTGGGAATCATTTTTGGTGTTGTTTGCAGTAATTCCCTGTTGATAAGTGCATTTTCACTCCAAAAATTAAAAAAACCCCAAACCCCAAAGCAAAATTCGAGATGGGAAAAGTGGGAACTTCGTCCAAGCCTGAAAAGGAATTTTAGGATGTTGCAGTGATTCAAGGGGTTATTTTTGTGGAATGTTCATGCTTTACCCCAGTTTGGTTTGGTTTTATTTGGCTTTTCTGGAAGATCCATCCCCATAATTCATCCCAGTTTGCAGTAAGATACGGGATACAATCAGATTAGGGGGAATATGAATGAAGACAGGGATACAAAGTGGAGTTTTATTTATTTGGAGCAACCAATCCACTTTTCCCCCATGGTTCCTTAGGGCCATGGGATGATCTAGCTCATTAATCATTCTAAAATCAAATTTTTCTGCTTTTATGTTTGAAGATCATGAAATGACCAGTTTCTCCAGGGACATTTATGCTCCTGAAGTTTAGAATTAGGAAAAAAAAATAAACAAAACTTCATCTAAAAAAAGTCCATCGTGCTTTTGGAAAGTAATTCCTAGAAAGGTGAGATGAGTTGTGCAGAAATACTGTGGTTATTCCTCGGTTTATTTTTAAATGTCCCCAAATCTGATCAAAATAATCTTAAATCAATTTATTCCAATAAAAATGTATGTGGAGACAAAACAGATCGACCTAAAAGCTCTTTAGGAAGAAACCCATAGGAGATGCCTGAAAATAATTACAAAAATTGGGTATTTTCCCCCAGTATTCCCTTTGATCTTCCATGGGAATTTCGCAAAAACCAGGGCTGCTGATTTTGGCCATCTTTAATTTCAAATGGCCAAATATTTGTCCAGAAATCCTTTTTCATGTTTTCAGAACTCACTTTCCATTCTCAAAATCTGCCCAAAGTAACAGTGGAGAGGAGCTTTTCAGGGATTTCTGCCTCTCAGGAGGAAAATATGTTTGGATGCAGTTTCCGGGTCAGTTCTAGGAATTACTGGGGGAAAAATAATTCATTTAAAGGTGCAACAGAACCTGGTCCACGCTCTGCAGATGTTTCTAAACATTGATAAGATCTTCTCTTAATTGTCTCTTCCTGAGACCAAACACCCCCAGGTCCCTCAGCCCTTCCTTGTGATGCTCCAGTCCCCTCAATATTTGCGTCACCCTTCACTTGACTCCACCCAGGAGCTCCACGTCTTTAGAGAAATTAAATTTTCTGATAATTCCCATGCAAGAAAGTCTTGGATAAAAGTCTCGTTAGGTACATTTGGAAATTAAGATCGGAACTGGCATCAACTCCTCGGCTGATGGGCGACCCAGGGACAGATATGGGTCCGAGGAGGCTTTGGGATGGAATTTCTTCTCCTGGGACATTCTGGGAGTGGTGCCAGCAAATGGGACAATGCTGTTTTTAAAATGTTTTTTTTTTAGGCGAAATTCCTGCTCCTGAAGAAATTCATTCCTGAAGAATCGAGAGGGAAAAGAGTTCATAATTAAGATTAGAAAATGAAGGAAGCAAAGCTGGCAGGGCTCTGCCAGGCTCTTCCTTAATGTTGTTCCTCAAAGGAAAAATGGAAATAAAAGACATTTTAATAGAGTTAATTACTTGCTACGAGGAGGTGACTCCATGCAGGAGTCACTTGCATTTTCCATCATAATTCCAGAGGATTTTGGCGATAGGACACGATGAACCCCTCATTAGAATAATTTAATTACACTGGGAGAGTGGAAGGTGTCCCCGCCCACAGCAGAAGATCAGGATGAGATGATCCTTAAGGTCCCTTCCAACCCAAACCATCCTGGAATTCCATGATAATTCCTGCTGGGATCCAAAGGCCCAAGGGAACTGCAGCACTTTTTCCATTTTCTCATGTGAGGTCTGTTCAGAAAAGAGATTGATCAGGGCCGTTCTGGGGGAAATTGTTTTTTCAGTGTCTTCGTTTTTGTGGTTTTCACCCCAAGCTTTGAGCCTGGAGGGAGCAATCCCTGGCTCTCTTTAAATTATCCACTTGTCTATTTTATTCCACGAATGCTGATTTGATTTTTCGGAATTCCGCGTTTACGTTGCCGCAAAATCCCATTAAAAAGGAGGAGTTTGGTGTGCTTTTCTCTGTTTTCCTTTTTTTTCTGTGTGTGTGATTTTCACTGTAAGACTGTGGTGGGTCTTTGAGGTTCAGATTTGGCTCCAAGAGTTCAACCCCAGCCCTGATGGACCCAGTTCTTTTGGCCAATGGTTTCCCTTCCGTTAATTCATTTCTGGAAAGAAAACACATGGGAAAAATGGGAGAAAAATAGACAAAAAGAAGGAAAAATGTTGTATGGAGGTTCTAAAGCCCTCCCATCCATTGGATTTGTCGCACGCAAACCCACTGGGAATGGAATCCGGCCGTCCTTCGGTATCAGGGGTTTGGTTTAAAGTGCTGCCGGGATGGGAAAGTTTTATAATCACATTCCCTGGCCTGAAGTTCTGTGGGAAAGATCAGGTTAACCTGAGTGGTGGCGGCTGCCAGAAAACACAGAAAATTCCTTGGGAAGCCAAACTTTCTGCTCCGAGGAGCTTCCAAACACGGAATATGTGTGAGGGTGTCTGTTCATGCACCGAGAGGGACACACGCGCATAAATCCACCTCATTTAAATGGAGACACACACCTCCCTCCCAAAATCCGTTCCCACTGGGAATTCCATTGGTATCATGGCGCTGATATATGGGACAAATGCAGATTTTTGTCGTAATCAACAGATAAAATATCTCACTTTGTATTTGAGGTTAGAAAATCGGGGTTTTTCACACGAGCATTTCATGTTGGATAAAACACGGGCCAAAATTTGGAAGAAGTGGATCCTCATCCCAACAAAACTTTGGTTGCTCTCAGCTGACTCAGCTGCCGAGATTTCCTGTTGTCAACAAATAAACTGGGATGATTCAGAGCGGGAGCCTGGCTGGGCACTGGGAATATCACTCCTCCTGCTCCCTCTCCTCCCCTTCCTTCCCACGAGTTGTGGTGGAAGCCCAGGCAGCGAAAAGCTCCTTGGGGAGTATCCAAAGTGTGGGAGGTGTCTGATCCCATCCCAAACGGGCAACCAGAGCCGGTGAAAAATGGCCAAGCTGATGTCGTGAACAATTTCAATATTGGCACCTAATTACCACCTCTGAGTGCTGAAAGTCGATTCCCTTTCCCCAATAAACTCTTTCCTAATATCTTTCCTATTAAAATTCTCATTCCCATATTTTCGTCTCCTCAACACTGGTGTAATTTTTTTTTCTCTTTGCTGCTGAAACCCATTTTTTTACTACTTGGAAATGTGGATTTTAAATAAACCGAAAAATTTGATAACTTCCAAAACTATTTTGAACAGAAAATACTTTATGAGTTGTTTTTTTTATTATAAACTGTAATATTTTTATGTGAGTGTAAGAACAGAAAATTCCATAGCTATTCAATTTATCTGGCATTTTTGAGATAATTTTTTTACTGCGAAAATGAAAACACTGAATCAAAATAACATAAAAAATATTAAGTGTATTATAAAGCAGTACCTCCCCACATTAAAGAGCACAGACCAGCAATAATTCATGCAGACCATTGTGGTGGTCCACAAAATAAACATTTGGGAAAGAAAGCAGTAGGAGATCCTAAGAATTTTATGGAAAATGGTCCAATGGAAGTTTCTCTGCTATTCAATTCTCCATCAAAAGGAAAAATCCAGTGACTCGCTGGGGAAATGTTCCAGAGCCCTGGGAAATTTGTGCTTCTGAAAGGATCCCAAAATCTCTGCAGCTGCCTCAGAGCAAACTTCTTCATGGGAAAAATACGGGAATTTTCTGAGCTTGCCACAAGGGTTTTTCAGTCTCTTCTGAGCTGCACATTTTAACAGTTGCCTCAGAATTAATTAATTTTCAATTGGGCCATGAGGGGATCAAGAACTTGAAATGAAATTAGATTTTGGCCCTAAAGTCTTGGCATCTCCTGAGTTCACCAAACATTCCCAGTTCAGTTTTGGGCTCTACTTAATGGCTTTAAGCTGCCGGAGGGCACTGTTAGATGGGATATTGGGAAGGAATTCTTGGTTGGGAGGGTGCTGAGTCCCTGGAATGGAATTCCCAGGGAAGCTGTGGCCCAGGGAAGTGTCCAAGGCCAGGTTAGACGAGACTTGGAGCAACCTGGGATAGTGGAAGGTGTCCCTGCCCATGGCAGGAGGTGGAATGAGATGAACTTGAAGGTCCCTTCCAACCCAAACCATCCTGGAATTCCAGGATCCTCTGAAGACTGTATGTGGTCTACAGGCTCATCAGTGCACTGGTCAGAATTTAATCAGAACTGATCATTTACTGTCAGATTGTGCAGAAACACCAGAAGAACTGAAAGATGCAACACAGACTGACAGCAAAAACTGGAGGGAAATAATTCCAGGAGTTCCAGGAGGAGCGTGGCGCATGGAAGGAAGTGAGCGGTTATTTAGTGTTACTGTAGGGGGATAATTCCAAAGGATGGGATGAGACTTGGAAAATTTGGATGGAAGATTGTAAGACCTCTAAACGCATGGGAACCTTCGCAGAAGTTTCCAATAAAAACAACGGATCTCCTGGGATCCCAAAAGGAGCCTTGGAGTTACAGCTGGATCGTTTCTGGTGAACCGGGCGAGCTCAGGGGCCAAGACAAGAGTCGGAGGTCACATCCGTGGGATGGGGTTGTCCTCCTCCCTGGATCAAGCTGTCAGAGTCCAGCCTGGTGGCTGAGCTGCAAAAGCCCGGGAGCCTAAATTAACTCCCGCATCCCACCGGAGGTGATGCCAAAGCAAGGCCATACAGCAGGGGGTGGATTAACCCTTTTTGTCGGGAAGCTCTTTCAGCTGCAGTCAAAAATAACTGCTGGAGGCCGCCTCCATCCCTCTCCTGGCCGGTGGGGCTGGATTCCAGCTCCTGGATCAGGGAGCTCCCTTGGATTTAAGCCGGGGCGTTATCAACGAGTCAGTGCGCGGCCGTTTATCGCTGCGCTGTCACTCAGGGCAGAGCTCCTATCTCGGGACGGGCTGATAACACCTCTTCTCACCCCGAGGGGGAGGTGATAGCGGGGCTATCTCGGAGCTTTACACCCGGCTCTGGCCTCGGTTGACATCCTCGCCTTGATAGGGGATGGGAGGGAGGGCCCTGCTGGAGCGCGGCCTCTGGAGCTGGATTTAGGCGGGTGGGGATGGAGGGGAAGAGCCGAGGAAGCAGCGTCCGGGTGGTTCTCACAGGAAGGGTTGTTTGTTGGAAAAAATTGGGAAGGAACGGGGAAGAATGGGAACAAATGGGGGAAAGAATGGGGAAAAAAATGGGAAAAAATGGGGAAGAGATGGGAAAAATGGGAAAAATGGGAAAAAAGGGTAAAATGGGAAAAATGGAAAAAAAGGGTAAAATGGGAAAAAATGGAAAAAAATGGGGAAGAAATGGGGACGAAATGGGAAAAATGAGGGTAAAATGGGAAAAAATGCGAAAAATGGGAAAAATGAGAAAAAGGAGAAAAAATGGGAAAAATAGGGAAGATGGGAAAAATGGGAAAAAATGGGGGAAATGGGAAAAATGGGAAAAAATCGGAAAAATGAGGGTAAAATGGGAAAAAATGCGAAAAATGGGAAAAATGAGAAAAAGGAGAAAAAATGGGAAAAATAGGGAAGATGGGAAAAATGGGAAAAAATGGGGGAAATGGGAAAAATGGGAAAAAATCGGAAAAATGAGGGTAAAATGGGAAAAAATGCGAAAAATGGGAAAAATGAGAAAAAGGAGAAAAAATGGGAAAAATAGGGAAGATGGGAAAAATGGGAAAAAATGGGAAAAAATGGGGGAAAATGGGAAAAATGGGAAAAAATGGGAAAAATGAGGGTAAAATGGGAAGAAATGGGAAAAAATGGGGAAGAAATGGGGAAGAAATGGAGAAGAAATGGGAAGAAATGATGGTAAAATGGAAAAAATGGGAAGAAATGGGAAAAATGGAAAAAATGGGAAAATGGGAAAAATGGTAAAAAATGGAAAAAAATGGGGACGAAATGGGAAAAATGAGGGTAAAATGGGAAGAAATGGGAAAAAATGGGAAAAAAATGAGAAAAAGGGGAAAAAATGTTGCATCCATGATGTGTTTCACTCCCAGAGAGACATACCCACAGCCAGGTTGCTCCAAGGCCTGTCCAACCTGGTCTTGGACTTTTCCAGGGATGGGGCAGCTGCAGATTCCTTGGGAAAAATGCGCCAGGGCCTCCCCACCCTCCCAGCCAGGGATTCCTTCCCAATATCCCACCTTTCCCTGCCCTCAGGCAGTGCGGAGCCATTAAGCAGAGCCCAGAACTGACCTGGGAATGTTAATCTGCTCCTGGAAAAACACAAGGGGTTGGGAGAGGAAATCGGGTGCGTGGGACAGAGGATCACGTCAAGGAAGGACAACGTGTGGGCTCCCTGATCCTGATAAATAAATCTGATAAATCTGATAAATCTGACGCCTTTTATGGCCCAGCTGTGCTGTTCACATCTGGTTTGCACCTGCGGCTCCCAGACCAGGCTGTGGGTCGATGTGTGGCTGATTCAACCTGCGCCAGAATTCCCAGGAAAAGGTTGGAAAACATGGTCTCCTTCAGCGTGATCCAAACCCATCCCATCTCCTTGGCGCTCCTGGTGAGAGCCGAGGTCTTTCTTCAATCTCAAGTTGTAGGAACCTCTCAGTACCCAATGGAAACCGGGATTTTCTCCCAAACCACATTTATCACTGAAGGAAGAGCTGGAAAATACACATTTTAATCCTTTTCCGAGACTTAGTTTTGGATATTAAAAACCCAATTATTTCCCCGATCTTCTGAAAATTCTACAACTTTAAAATGTCTGAGGCTCGTTGGAATGACTATTTTTATTTTTTTAAAATTAATTTAGTGTTTCTGTTGTCCAAGAAAATTTCCAAAATGTTTATGAGTAAGCAGGAAATGAGACAGAGGAAAGAGGAATTTTAAGAAGTAAGGACATTTTATTGTCCTTAGTTGAAAACAGATTTAGACATGAAATAGGAAATAAAACAATGAGTTTTTAAAAATAATACAATGAGATTTTCTTCAGGGGTAAGTAGGGGCTCTGAAGCAAAAATGAGAAGCGAAAATGAGGAGAATCAAGACAGAAAGATACAGAACCAGGAGAAGAAGAGGCGATTTTTTAGTCTGTGTGTGCGCGCAGAACTTTTCCACTAGAGGAGAGCTGGAATTCCAGCCCCAAGGAACACTCCCATAAATTACCTCAGTTTTGTTTTCTCAGCCATCCCTCAGCCCCACCACAAGGTCTCAGGGCTGTGCCATTTCCAAACCACTTTGGGACTGTCAGCCATAAATCCTGGGCTGTGGAAGCCACAGAGCAGAGAGTTATGAGCTGGGCACAAGGTGCAAATTGCTCGGAGTTAGCGCCAGAATCCTTTTTTTGCCTTTTTTTTGCCTTTTTTTTCCCCTTTTTTTTTTCCTTTCCCCCCTGTTTCCATCACAAGGATTTTTTATTATTATTCCCTTCTCTTGTTCTTTTGATTCCTTTATTTCTTGCAGCCTCTTCCCCACTGCCTGTTTTGCTTTTTTTTTAATTAACTTTTTTTGAAAATTTTTTTTTTCTTTTTTAATAGTAACAGGAAGAATCAACACGAAGAAATTAGGGAATAATTTACTATAAAGACGCCTCTGTTGGGGTGCTGCTCCCAGGGCGTTCACAGCAAACTCCCACTCTGCTGAGCAAGTTTTTCCCTTTCTTTTCCTTCTCTCTTCCCTCCCTTTCCCAGTTTTATGTTCTCTAACAATGAAGATGGTCTCAGCCACACAAAACTCACAGCAATTTGAACAATAATTGAAATTTCCATTTTAATGACAATTACTCCTTCATGGAACATAGAAGTCCGGTAATCTGTGCCAGGCTGACTCTGATGCTCCCAGCGGATATTTTTGGTGGGAAAAGGAACTGGATTATCAGGAAAGTTCTCTGTAAAAGCGGAAATTTGGGCATTGGACAGCTCAAACCAAAGGCAACAAAACAAGAAAAGCGATGGTTGAAAATTAAATCCATGGCTGAGTTTGTGTCTTTTCCTCTCGCCAGGGATGATGCTGGATAATTATGAGGAGTTTTAACCAGATATTTTTGGATGCCAAAGATATATTGTGGAAATGAAAGTTCATAAATCTTCCTGCAGTCATCAGTTCCTGACCTGCTCTCCGCTGGATCTCTCCTCCGGTGGCCAGGGGTGGAATGTGGGGAAGCAGAAATGAAGACTTGATTCTCCTTTCTCTCCCATCCCCCTCACTTGTTGGCGGCGCTGACTGTTCTAATCCAGTCAGAAGATTTTGGATGCTTGAGAACCCAGCCCTGAGGTTGTTACTGCGAAGGGGTTGGGGTTGGCCGTGCTGAGTGCAGCCAGAGCATCGCGTGAGAACTTCCGTTTCTTGATTGCCCATGGATCTGCTGGAGAGAGTCCAGAGGAGACCACGGAGCTGCTCCCAGGGCTGGAGCCCGTCTGCTCTGGAGCCAGGCTGGGAGAGCTGGGAATGTTCCCCTGGAGAAGGGAAGGATCCAGGGAGAGCTCAGAGCCCCTTGCAGGGCCTAAAGGGGCTCCAGGAGAGCTGGAGAGGGACTGGGGATGAGGAACGGAGGCACAGGACACAGGGAATGGCTTTGAGCTGAAAGAGAGAATGTTTAAATGGGATATTGGGAAGGAATTCTTGGCTCTGAGGGTGATGAAGCCCTGGCACAGGTTTCCCAGAGCAGCTGTGGCTGCCCCTGGATCCCTGGCAGTGCCCAAGGCCAGGCTGGACGGGGCTTGGAGCACCCTGGGATAGCAGGAGGTGCCCCTGCCCGTGGCAGGAGGTGGAAAAAGATTATCTTTAGGGTCCCTTCCAAGCCAAATCATTCCACAATTCCATGATCCAGGTGGCAACTGGAGCTACAGGGATATACTTCAGCACAGCAGCAGAGCGAAAATAAAACATCTCGGAGTAGGAGCAAATTTTGGCTGTCAGGGACACACAGGGTGCGTGAGGGGGGCTGCCGTAAAAAGAATCATTGTGGATGGTGTGTGGGGATTTCTCCTCCTCATAAAAGGCGATCCAATAAAACCTGCCGGCCTGTTTGCATTCCCACTCCAGTGTCCCACGTGGAGAAATGGATCAAGTTGGAACTGCACGGAGCAGAGCATAAACAGCATTCTTCAGGAAGAGGCTCGGCTGCTTTAAGAGCATTCGGAGGTCTCCAAAGGAAAATATAAGGAGGGATTTGCATATAGCAGACGGAATGCTGGATTTTTCATGGCAGCATTAAAAGTCGCAGTTAGAGGTAGGGCTGAGCCGTGAAATTCGGATCCAGACTATCCATATCGACAAATTCGGGAGCTCGGAGCTGGGTGTTGGCCTTGGTCCCTTGCAGAGTCATCGGATCCCACTTAAAAATAAAGCCCAGCATTTTCCTTTGGATCTCCTGTCCCACTGGGAAAACTCTGGGGTTTGGCATTAGAATCGTGGGAGGCGCTGCCATGAAAATTCATCCTTTGTGTCCCATGTCAGTAGGATGAGGGAATCTTTGGAACTGCTGCCGCTGAAGGTGAAAATGATCAGAGGGAATGGAGCATGAGGAATGGCTGGGAGAGACTGAATTGTTTAGCCTGGAGAAAAGAAGGCTCAGGGAGAGCTCCGAGCCCCTGGCAGGGCCTGAAGGGGCTCCAGGAGAGCTGGAGAGGGACTGGGGACAAGGGCTGGAGGGACAGGACACAGGGAATGGCTTCCCACTGCCAGAGGGCAGCGATGGATGGGATATTGGGAAGGAATTCTTCCCTGTGAGGGTGGGCAGGCCCTGGCACAGGGTGCCCAGAGCAGCTGTGGCTGCCCCTGGATCCCTGGCAGTGCCCAAGGCCAGGTTGAACGGGGCTTGGAGCAGCCTGGGACAGTGGGAGGTGTCCCTGCCATGGCAGGGGCTTGGCATGAGATGATCCTGAAATTCCCTTCCAAACAAAACCATTCTGGGATTCTAAAAGGAAAAAAGGTCAGGACCTGCTCTTCCTGGGTTGTTCCTAAGAGATCTTGGTGCACACATTCCCACTGCTCTTTTCCGTTGGAAGTTGCTTCTCCCTCAGTTTTGGCCCACGGGAACACCCAGAACCTTCTCTGCAGGAGATCAGTGGAACTTAATTTCTGAGTATCTCCTGTTCTGTAGAGATTTTTACCCCTATGCCCGCTTCTATTTGTCCTTCCTGACCATCATCCTATTTTTTTTCTGGAGGAGCAACCAGATCATGAGAATTTTGTGTCAATCCATCCTTTTTTTACTGCTATCAAAAATCTGATCCCTTTTCCTTTCTCTTCCTCTCTGAATCCTCAGCGATGATGATGACGACAAAGACAATGACGATGATGATGATGATGATGGCGATGAATCATCTCCCTTGATGATGACAATGATGATGATGATGATGATGATCCATCACATCCCCGATGATGACAATGATGATGATGATGATGGCGATGACGATGGTTCATCACCTCCCCTGATGATGACAATGATGACGATGATGACAATGATGATGATGATGATGATGATGGTGATGACGATGATTCATCACCTCCCCTGATGATGACGATGACAATGACAATGATGGTGATGGTTCGTTACCTCCCCTGATGGTGACAATGACGATGATGGCGATGACGATGGCTCATCACCACCCCGATGATGACAATGATGATGATGATGATGGTGATGGTGATGATGATGGTTCATCACCTCCCCTGATGATGACAATGATGATGATGACAATGATGATGATGGTGATGACGATGGTTCATCTCCTCCCCTGATGATGACAATGATGATGATGATGATGGTGATGACAATGGTTCATCACCTCCCCTGATGATGACAATGATGATGATGATGATCGTTCATCACCCCTCCCCATTCACTGTCAGCCATTTTCCTTGCACAACCCACTCGCTATAAATTTCCATTTGTACCTATTTTCCCACTAGGTTTTCCAGCATTTTTTTGCCTCCAACCCGCGGCATTTAGTCCATACTCTGTTTATTTCTGAGAATGTCATGTGAGATGGTGTTAAAAGCTCCAATAAAATCAATGTGTGCATTGGCAGCTCCTGCTGTAGCTACAAACTCACTACTGTCCGTTGCAAAACATTTAATTGGTTTTATGTCAGCTTTTATTTATTTGTATCTTTTTTTTCCTTGGTCTTTCTGGGCATCTGGGCACTTTTTGCTGTGAATTCCCCTTGTTTCTTTTTGAAACAAATAAAGATTTCATGATTTACCCACTTTTCTGTCTCTTTAAACATCTTAACCTTCTTCTTCCACGGGATAATTTGTTTTTCAGTCTTGTCTCTTTATGGAATGGTTTTCTTTTATTCCCTTTGTTCGCAGATCACCTCCAAGAAGATTTTATCAAGTTTTCTGAGTGTCTTCACAGGTATTTATAAAAATCACCTTGCACCACTCTGGAAGGACTCAGGGATAGCTGAAATAACGGAGGGAAACTGCGGGAATGTTGTTTCCATCTGATCTTTGGGAAACCCTGCCATTTATTAATAACCTGGGCTGGGTGGTGGGAAAAGGCACTGACAGGTTGAGAATTCTTCTCCTGCCAGCTGGGAAGGAAAATGAGGCGCTTCAAGAAGTTAAAATACAACAAAAATGATGGACAGAGGGAGGGGAAAAGAGAAAATAATGGATCCTGGAAGAGCCACGGGATTTGGATGCTCACAGGAATTGCAGCTCAGGTTCAAATCCTTAATTTTCCTGAATGAATGTGGAGAAGATTCCAGATTTTTTTTCAAGGAATTATCATCTTCTCAAATAAATGAACAAAATACATGTGAGAGTACCTTTAATCCCTCTGGATTTAATTCCAGATCTGTTTAAGAGCAATAAAGTTTTATTTCTTGCATCATTCTTCTGTCTGGTCCTGAAAACTCTCCTGGGTTTTTTCTCCTGGAAGAAGGAAATTCATCCCTGTGCATTGCTGAGTTCCCAACCTCAGTGATTCTTCTCAGAGCTTAATATTTTAGCAAAGAAAAGCTTGTAATGAAATCATGCAGAGTATGACCAAGTCATAATTTGATTATTCACTTCAAAAATCAAAGTATTTTCCAGTAATCAAAAGAATTTCTTTTCTTTTTTCCCAGTTCGTTCTGACAAATCCCTTCCCCTCTTGAAAATGGCCTGAATGTCAAATCAGTTCAATCATTGGGTTTTCCCATTATTCTGTTTCTTAAATTCTATTTTTAGTGTTCAAAGCCCAGCACACAGAATTTAACACCAGAATGGTTCCTGGAGCCCAAATTTGCTTTCCTGTCTGAAGAGTTCCAGCAGATCAGCTGATTTTTATCTCACTGATATCTTTTTACTCCTCCAAACACTACAGATGGGATTCTCCCGTGGAGTCCACACACCTTGAGCTCTCCTCAAATCCTGTTTTCCAAGAACTCCCAGTCCTGGCTCTTTTTGGAACTGAAGAAACCGCCTTATCCTGAAAAATTTGCTGTCTTTTCCACTCCAGAGATTTATAAGTGGCTGATCGACAGGAGACTATAAATAGATATAAATTATGTAGCCGTGGATGTCACCTAGGGATTTTGAAGGAAATGGAAGAACTGGTTGACACTGGATATAGGTGGGGTTTAGGCTCATGTTTTTGTAGGATTAATGAAAAATCTCTCCATAATTCCCACGTCCAGTGGGTGGGATTTGCACAAGAACCTGTGGAAGCTACAGAACTAAAGAGAGGCATTGTGGTCTTCTCTCGCCTGTTCAAAAAATTCCAGAATCGCTTCTCCAGGGTTCTGTGCAAATTTATTGTCTTTCCTTGTGTCTCCTTAATTTTGGAATTGCAGAAATAAACAAAAAAGTAGAGTTGTCTACCCTAAACTTCATTTCCTTGAAGTATCCAAGTGATGAGTGGCTCTAGACGAGGTCAGGCAGTAAGATTCTGGTAAAAATAAAAATTAAAAAAATAATAGAAGAAGAAACCCACACAAATACAACATTTTTTCACTGACATATGATATTGAACTAAGAAAAAAGTCAATTTAGGCTCGAGCATCGATTTTTCACCAGAAAATGTTTTCAGGAAGGGAAGGAAACGCTGAGGGGTTCTTTATTTTTATGTTTTTCTCTTTTTTCCAGCAGCTCTTCCCAGATGGTTTAATGCCAACACATGTCCGGGGTTTCCAGTTAGGTCACCACCAGGATTATCCATGAAAAAGAAATACAAAGGGAGAAGCACGGAATAAATCTCAGAGGAGTGGTTGTATCAGCTGAAGCACTTTGAACAGTGCATTTTTCCTTGTCCTGGGGAGATCCCGCTCCGAGGCCAGAAGGGAATATTTGGATAATTGAGCCTTGTCTCCTTGAGCAGCTCCTTCCTTTCAGCCCCTCTTTCCCCAGCTCCCATTCCCAGCCAGGTCTCTCCGTCCGTGTCGTTCCCTGGGAAGACACACCCGAGATTAGTTAATCTCCACCTCGCTCCACCAACGCTCCACTCCTCAGGAAAACCACACACGCCCCGTGTCGGGATCATGGAAAATCTGACCGAGGTGGCCGTGGCCACCCACAGGGCGCGAGGCCTCGCTCAAAAACACCTCTGGGCTTATTTCTGTCGTTATCTCGGAAACCAATCCCAAACTTCTTTCTGGGACACCTTTTGTTGTCTTTTCCCCCTCAGAGGAGCCCGGGATTGACGCCGAGGAGGGATTTATCCAGCGTGGCTGCTCCTCGTGGCATCTTCCCAGGAAAAACCCAACGGCATTGTGAACTCGCTCCTTGTTTGGGTTGCAATTGGACCTGCGGGTTTAAGCGGGAGAAGGGGCTCCTTTGGATAAGCGTTAAACAAAATAATGGAAAAAGAAAAGATTCCTGCTGGGAATAATTTACAATTTAATAATAAACGCCGGGAGTGGGGTTTTAAAATCACAAAACTCCTCAAGTTTTTTAGTCTAAACTATTTATTGCAGAGCTGACGGAAGCTTAGGAACTGCTTCGCTCATTTTTTAGGTGGTTCATGGCAGCAAATTCCAACTTTTCCCCCTTTCTGAAAGGAATGAATTTGGGCTGTGCATCTTTTGCATATATTTGAGTGTGAAAAAATTCCATATACAAGTATTATGCCAAATGTGCTTTGTGGGGTTTTTCATTTCATGGCTCTTGTGGGATAAACCTGGATGAAATTCTGGGAAAAATATTGCAGGTGATGCTTTAAATTACTCTCAGGAAAATGTTAAGCTAAAAATAAATGTTAAGCTAAAAATAAATGTTAATCTAAAAAAAAAATTATTTTAGGGCTTTTTAAATTTTTATGATTTATAAAAGGCTCCAGACAGGTTAAGTTAAGCTCAAGTGGCTGATTCAAGCCCACGCTACCTGTGGCAATGGGTAAAATGTTAATTTTTCAAAGATCCAGTCAAAAATTTGGGGTAACGATGAAATTTTTATCTGTTTTCCCTATTTACAGGGATGGTTTTCTGACAGTATTTCTCTGAGTGAGTTTAATCACTGGGTCTTATTTTTATCAAGGTGAAAAACTTGAAAATACTCAGTTGGTCTCTAAAAAATGAAATTAATAAATTTTATTTCTATATAATTTGAGTGTATAGAAATAAAAATATTCAGAGAAATTTCAGGATGAGTGGCATGAACATGAACATTTTGTCTGGGATTTTTTGGTGCCGTCCCACGAACCTGTTGGGATGACAACCACAGGAATGGCAGGAGAAGGAGTCCTCAAAAGGAGCAGCAGCTCAAAAGATAAAACCAAAATTACTGCAACCGGATTTTAGCTGTGATTCAGTGAAATCTGCAGAGATCCTTTTCCGTAGGTCAGAACTGAGTTTGACTGATCTGGAGCCTTATAAATCCTAACACGAGGGGGTTTTGTCAGGGTTTTTGGTTCGTTTTGATTCCTCCCCTCCACTGCTGTGATTAAAACTGCAAGACACAACGCGATCCCGGCTGGCATCTCCTGACACAATCCCGCCTCCACTTCCAAATCCCTGCAGCTGCCGAAAGCCGACCGGGAATTGCGCCTGGATCTGGATCCCTCTTGAACCATGACCAGGAGTTGGTTTGTAGAGGGGAAGCTGGGCTAAAATCCCACCAAGGTCTTTCATAAAAGCACAAATGATTGTGTTCCAGGTCGCAGAAATTTCTTTTCCAGTTTTAATTTTCATGCTTACAACGGCTGTGACTTCGTAGGGGTTTGAATAGAGCCCGGATTAACTTTGATCTGATTTAATTGATGGAGTCCCTGTTCGTTTCATGGCGTTTGGACTAAAAGACTTTTACAGGTCCCTTACAACCCAAACCGTTCATAAATTCTACTCCCAAATTATTCTGTGAGTCAATGATTCCCTGCGCCAGCAGTGATTGCCAAGCTGAGACAATCAAATTAGGATAATTAAATGAGTGAAAACAGCTTTACATCAGCACAAAGGTGGGCAAAGCGGGGCCATTGAAGCAGCCGAGGGTGACTTTTCATGGAGTGCTTGGAATGTTGAGAATGGGAATTAGTTAAATGACAATGACATCCATAAGTTTTCAGCTTCCCAAGAAAGTGGAATGAAATTATCAGACAGGGTCATCCCATGATTGCTGACTTGTTTCTATTCTGGGTGGCACTGTCCAAATTCTGGGATGGAAAGCAAGTGTGGTTATCCCGGGGAGAAAGATGGAGGCACTGAGGAGTTGATGACTTGTCCAAGATTATCCAGCTCATAGGTTGAGTCTTTAATATTAAAATTTAAAATCTTAATTCTCTCAAATATTTGCATGTTCTATATACGCCACCGAACGTGAGTAAAGTCACAGAATAATTCAGGGGAGAAAATGACTTTAGGATCATCAAGTCCAACCATTCCCCAGCACCGCCAAGGCCTCCACTGCCCCACGTCCCCAAGTGCCACATCTAAATGGCTTTTGAATCCTTCCAGGGATGGGGACCCCATAACTGCCCTGGGCAGCTGGGCCAGGGTTGGACAACCCTTTCCAGGAAGAAATATTTCTTAATGCCCACCCTGAGCCTCCCCTGGCCCAGCCTGAGGCCGTTCCCTCTCCTCCTGTCCCTGTTCCCTGCGAGCAGAGCCCGACCCCCCCGGCTGCCCCCTCCTGTCAGGGACTTGTGCAGAGCCACAAGGGCCCCCTGAGCCTCCTTTGCTCCAGGCTGAGCCCCTTTCCCAGCTCCCTCAGGAGTTTTCCGGCCCTTTCCCAGCTCCGTTCCCTTCCCTGGCCATGCTCCAGCCCCTCAATGTCCTTCTGGTCGTGAGGGCCCAAAACTGATCCCAGGATTCCAGGTGGGGCCTCACTCCCCGCACAGGAGCATCCCCAAAAGTCCCACCATATCCCTCCAAAGGAAGGTTGTCCTAGGTTACAGTGTAAGATGTNCATGACCCATCCTCCCTCCAGGGGGGGATATCTTCTGTTAATGGGCCATCAGCCGTGACTCATCATCCCACTGTGAGATGTTCCACCCAGAGGGAGGAGCTAAGCATTCCATCCTGGATATAACCTGGGGTTTGGAGCAGCACAAGCAGCCTTTTCCACTGGATTCCCAGAGGAAGACCAGACCCTTCTACACCGCCACTGCACCTTCAGAGGAAGACCAGACCTTTCCTACAGAGTCACTGCATCAACGGAACCATCACTCCAGGACTGCAGCCACCATTTGATTGCACTGCTGCCAACCCCCTGACTGTCAGGGGGTCAGGTTTGTACTCTGACTCTGTCAGTGGGTTGTTGTGTGTACTATTACCTTTATTTTATTTTTCCTATTAAACTGTATTTCTGACTTGAAATCTCTCACTAGTTTGCTTTCAAACTAGTACAAAGGTCTACTTTTCCATGGACTTTTTCCCTGGCATTATCTCTTGGCTGTTTCTGCGAATAAAACGTCTCTGTTAAAGGCACTTTGTTCCTGTGGAGCTGAAAGAAGGTGATGGTTCTCAGCCTGGAAAAAATTCCACGACGCCAACGATTCTGCTCCCGAAATAGCCCCCAGGAGCTGCTGGGCAATGGATTGCTCAGCATTTTAAACAGAATCCTTTTCACAGCAAAGGAAGCTCCCGTAAATCCAGCAGCCCCCTCCTCCCTGTAAGTTTATGCTAAACCAAACTCTCTGCTGCACATGCCAGAATTCCCGGGATTGCCTCTTGCAGGGGATCAGACATTTTGGGGGGATAAAGTTCCCGGAGCCGCAGCCTGCGATACAATCAAGCCTTTTTTCCATGAGTTTGCTGGTGCAGAAGAGCTGAGTCTTGGCTCTACTGACCCATCCAAGAATAGCTTCCAGAGGATGGGAGGAGTGAAAACCTGGCAAAAATGGCTTTTATGTCACTCATCCCCCGTGGCTGTGGCAGCAAGGGACATGTCAGGACAAGCGCCAAGCACCACAAGCCTGCTCACGGCTCTGTCTGGGAGAAAATCTATTTTTTTCCAGCAGATGAGAGACATCAGGGCCAGCCTGGGATCCAGGGATGTGCCAGCACAGAGTCAGGAATAAGATCCACCTTATTTTATTTTTTTTTTTTTTTGCCACAGCACCACCACAGGCTGCGGGAAAGGGGTTGGAGTGTGGCAGTGGGAAAGGATTTGGGTGAGTTGGTCAACAGAGACTGAACATGGTTGTCGATGCAAAATGCTGCTAAGAGCAGCTTTTTTCTGTTGTGTGAGAAGCTGTTCTTTCTCACATAAGTTACCAGCAATATTCTCAAAACTAAAGAACACCTGTGACCTCGCTAGAGAAATTGTTTACCAATGCTTTCCAGAAGTATGTTTTTAGAACTCAGCCTATCACACCAAAGAGGTGGCTATGTATGACCAATTGTTCCGTGAAAGAAAAAGATATAAAAGAACTTTTTTTTTTACAGAAAGGGTGATAAAGTATTGGAATGGACTGCCTGGGGAGGTGGTGGAATCACCATCCCTGGATGAGTTTAAAAAAAGACTGGATATGGCACTGGATGCCATGATCTAGGTGAGATGTTAGGGCACGGGTTGGACTCGATGATCTTGCAGGGCTCTTCCAACCCATACATTCTGTGAATTCTGTGAACTTGTAATTAATTAAATAAATCACCTCACAATCACTGCACTATTCTGATGGATCAAGACTGCTGCCTGATTCTTCTCCTCTCTCTCCCTCACCCGGGACGCGGGAAAAAGCAATACGTGGTGTGCCCAGGGGGCCAAAAATGCCAAGGGCACCCTGGTTTCTCCGAGAAGCAGCAGGAGAAGGGAGGGATTGTCCCCCTGTGCGGGGCAGTGCTGGGGCCACACCTCAAATCCTGGGATCAGTTTGGGCCCCTCATGACAAAAAGGACGTTGAGAGGCGGGAGCGTGTCCAGGGAAGGGAACGGAGCTGGGACAGGGCTGGAGAACTCCTGAGGGAGCTGGGGAGGGCTTAGCCTGGAGCAAAGGAGGCTCAGGGGGGACCTTGTGGCTCTGCACAAGTCCCTGACAGGAGGGTGGAGCTGCAGGTTGGGGTCTTTTTCTGGAGAACATGGGGTAGGATGAGAGGAAACTTCATCCTGTCCTCAAATTGCACCAGGTGATGTTTGGGTTGGACACCAAGGAAAATTTCTTCATGGAAAGAGTTGTCCAGCCCTGCAGGGGTGGAGTCCGCACCCCGGAAGTGTTCAAATATGTGTGGATGTGGCACTTGAGGACATGGCTCAGTGGTGACCGTGGTGGTGGCTGATGGTTGGATTCCATGATCCCAAAGGTCTTTCCCAACCTAAAGGACTCCATGGTTGTGTGTGCTGGGTATGGATGAGATAAACGTCCATCTGAGCTGCTTCCAGAGTGTTTTTGAGGATAAATATCAACCTCTTAAACACGAGACCAAACAACATCCATGATTTTCTTCACGTGCAACACATTTTCCATGTTTCTTTCGCAGTGAGACGCCGAAAATCTGCTCTGAAGCAGGAAGTGTTCACATTTGCCGGTATTTTAAGATAATATCCCATTTATCCCGACAATGTTTTTATAGCCCCTGAGGCAAACAAGGACACAGAATTACATCATGGGGAACAGAGGCAAAAGGAAACAGGACACTCAAGTTTCCACGGAGTTCGGAGGTTGGATCGAGGCCCCATGACCTGAATTAACCTCTCTTGAATGATTTTGCCTAAATTAGGCTTTTCCAAAGATGGGGTGAGGGATGCATGTCCTGATTCATCCACAGCTCTGCGTCTCTCTCTGTTGACTGAAGAGATATCCTGACACAAGTTGAGGAATTTGAATTTAGGTGAGACTGGTCTGATTCTGGCAGGGTGGTTTTTTAGCATTGTTTCAAGTAAATCCGTGCTGAACTTCAAATCTCTAAGAGTTCTCAGAGTAAATCCAAGATCTTCTGCAAGAAATCAGCTTTGGGAAGAAAATAAAGGTTTGAAGTCACACATCAAGGTAGAATTCTGGACATAAATGTGTAAAATCCATACTCATAAATGGGTAAAATGCAACTTCTCCACAGCTGCAATATTTAAATTATTTTCTCTTTTCATTCCATGATTTAAACTCTGTCTGCTTTTTAATTCTGCTAAAAAAAGGGACATCCAAAATGCTGGTTTTATTGACAGAAATCTTCATCATGCAACTCAATATCTAATTCAGTCCTGCTACCTGAATGAGTCAGAAATCCTGCGAGCAAGGAGGGAGTGATCATATAATAAACGAATTAATCATAATACATAAACATCGCCCCCAAATCAACCCCAATAAACAAATTCATTAACCTTCAAAATGTGAAAAACCAGCCTTTCTCCGGAATTTACCGAGCTGCTCACCCAGGTCAGGCTGAAAATATGAGACTGGCCCAGGCTGAGGTGTGAGCTGAAGCCCTGGTGCACAGATCATGCTCCATGAGCTGGGTGTTCTCATTTCCCTCGAATAAAAATGAGGGAAGGAATAGTCCAGAGCTCCGTTCCACCCAGCAGGGAGCAGGGATGCAGTCATGGGATGGATGCAGGCGCAGAACTCGGTGCTGGAGGCCAAGGCGAGGTCCGTGGACCATTGCAGAGCCCTCTGTGAGGACATGGAGCCAAGGGCTTTGCCTTTTCAGGCCTGACTGGTTCATTCCGTCTGGAAAACGCATCCCTCGTTCCCGTAGCCGTGTTTACAGCCTTTATTTTGGAGCTCCACGCTCAGGTCTTTGCTTTTTCATGATCCTGTCCCACCAAATCAAGCCGGAATTCACTCTGGTGGAGTGGCTTTCGCTTCGCCTCCAGCCTGGGAGAGACAAACAGCAGCCCTCACTTTTTGGGTGGGCGTAGGCTGACGCGTGTTGGGGTTTTCTGGCATAACCCTCTGGCCCGAAGAGACTCAGACAGTCTGATGAGTGTCTCTGGAGAACAGGGAAAATGAAAACATTCCATAGATCCTTAAAAACCTTTGTTTTAGGAGGAATACTGGCCTGCGCGGGAAGTGTAACGCGAGGTGGGCGTGACCTGGAGGGAGAGCGGAATAAAAACGGAGTCGGATGGGTGCGTCAGTCCCAAACCCTAAACAAACATGTCCTAGGTTACAATGTAAGATGTATCCAAAATGTGTTGTATTCTATCACCATCTTCATGAGCTGTAAAACCGGTGGGACAGTGTTCCCCACCTCCCTCATGACTCACCCCTGATAAACTTGATAGTATAGGGTCAAAAATGATTTTCAAATTGTAAACGGGTAATCGGGCGGGAGGTGGTGGTTAGAAGAGGTATAGCCTGAGAACAGAACGTTAGGACAGAATGTTAGCTTGCTGTGGCCAGCATTATGTGATTGTCTCAATCAAATCGAGTGCGACTCAAATCCGGGTGCAATTGTCTAAAACGAATCAAGTATGAAGGGGGTCCGGGTAATACATCAAGGGGAGAGAATAGGTATGATTTCGTGTGATCTTGTGATGGTAACAATGGTGAGGGACTTGGTAGTTAGGGGGAGTGTGTTAATTAACATGTATTATCAATATGCATAACGTGAAGATATAAAATCGCAAGCTTCCATGTATCCAGCGGGCACCTGATTTGGGCTTCCTGCTGCCCCTGTGCCCCCGCGC
>WEIT01042092.1:0-36307 GCA_013389985.1 Dryoscopus gambensis | reverse complement strand
CCACGTGTCCTTGTGGTGGGGCATGGACCCACCCAGGACTTTTTGGAAGCCGCAGAAAGCTGGTAGAAAGTGAAGCCATAAATGTACTTGAACTCCCCACTCCTCACAACAAAGGGCTGCTCCCCGTGGATCTCCCAGGGATTCAGGCAATTCCAAAGATGCCACTTGGAAACACAAGGAAAAACCCATCAAACCTGTCTCCATCTCCTCGCTCTTCCCTCTCGCCCTGAAGGTAGGTGGGAACACCTGACTCTATAATCTGTTGAAGCCACAGCGCCCCTGAAGCTGTTCCTGAGGGGGAATGATTTTGATTTTATGATTTTAGCATCAATTTGGGATGCAGGTGAGGATATCAGGGAATGCCGCTGGTGGGAAGCTGGACTAGAACCTTGGACAGGGCCCGCCGTGCTCTTCCAGCTGGAAGGATCCTTCCCTTTCCTGCCTCACTTGGCGACACAGCGGGAAGAGACCGAAATGGAAAAGTGAGATTGTTCAGATTAATCACCCTGCAAAGTTTTACTGTGTTGGCATTGGATTTTTGCGGGCTGGTTAAAGGAAAAATGGTTTTTCCCTTTATTTTCAACATTGCAGGGGAAAAAAAAAGGAAGAAAGAAAAACACTGAAAAATAAAATCGTGTCAGATATATTGTTCTTCTCTCCTCTCCTTCCCCTCCTTCCTTCTCCCTAAAAATTTCAGATACAATCCTTTCAGCAGGAAAATTTATGGCTTGACAATGGCACAGCTTGGCGAGACAAAATAATTCAGGTTCAGCACCAGCCCAAGTGCAGCTACACAACTCCCAGATCCAAACCAGCCGCTCCATAGGGAAAGCAGCATAAAATCCCGTGGGCTGCAAAATTCCCACTTCCAGTGGGAAACAGGGAGAAGGGATGAATGGAGGTCGGGATGACCTGAAATATGCTCTCAGTTTTGTTCTGCTGCTCCAGGTCGGGACGTAATTCACATCTGAGGGCACTTTAAGTGAGACAAGAAAGATATAAACCCCCCAAACTTAAAAAAATTAAAGCTATGGGACTTAAGATAATTGGAAATTCAAATCTTGAGGCCAGTCCAAGCTTTGAGGTCTCCAACTTCAGGTCAAGGGAGCGGTTTTGGGGAAGCAGATCACTAAATTTTCCCAAGCCGTTCCTAATTCTGAGAGGTTTGATATTTTTGTCTGCCAGGAGGAAGCATTTGGAAGCTGCTTTTTCATGGATCACTGGGAGACAGCAGTAGTTTGGGAATCTCCATGCTTTTGGCAGACATTTCCAGCTCAGGCAGCCATGGGAAGTGACTTTTCCAGCTCTTGGCAGCAGAGATAAAAAGGGAGCCTTGCTCCGAATTACACAAAAAACACTGGAGTCTTATCCCTCTCAGTGCTGTAATAAATCAATTATTTTAATCCCATTTTAATAATTGGGCCTGTCAGGAAGAAACAAAGAAAATGTTCTACTTTCCTCTTGAAATATTTACAGTGAACCAAAAGGAAGATATCCCAAATTTGGAGGTGGGAATCCCTGTGAGCTGGAATTTTTTAACTTGCCTGTTCAAATTAATCTTGTTTTCAGAAGGCGTTTTAACTGAGCTGCCAAAAATCCTTCAGGACATTATTTGATGACATTTAAATACAGATTTATTGAAATAATTATCTATTTCTATTTCTATTTATTTAAATTGGAGGGTAGCAGATGCTTCTGGCCACTTCTGGATCACAGAACAAGGGACAGGAGAAGAGAAAAAGGCCTCGAGTTGCACCGGGGGAGGTTTAGATCGGATATTAGGAAAAAATATTTCCACTGAAAGCATTGTCAAGCATTGGAATGGGATGCCAGGGAAGTGGTGGAGTCACCATCCCGGTCAGGGGAGGGTCAGGTTGGAGATCAGGGAAAGTTTCTTCCCCCAGAGGGTGCTGGGCACTGCCCAGGCTGCCCAGGGAATGGGCACGGCCCCGAGGCTGCCAGAGCTCCAGGGGCGTTTGGGCACCGCTGCCAGGGATGCCCAGGGTGGGATTTTGGGGTGTCTGTGCAGGGTCCAGGGTTGGATTGATGGTCCTGATGGATCCCTTCCAACTCAGGATATTCCATGTTTCTATGAGGCTGAACCTGGAAACTCCCTAAGGGCTGTCAGCAACTCGTCAACGTTTTCCCACCAGCATCTTCTGGGAGCTTTTCCTCATTGAATTTTGAGACTGATGTGCTGCAAGTTTGGTGAGGAGGGCAGAAAAGGGAGACGATTTGGGATTTCCTGCCCTTCTTCACCCACACAACATCCCTCGGCTCTCACGTCCTCCTGTCTGTCCGTGTCCTGGTCCGAGCACATGAATCCTCCTCTGAGTTGTGTCCCAAACCCAGCCCTGAGCGTCTGATCCTGGCACTGCTGCCTTGTCCTGTATTTCCCTATTTTTCCTTTCCCCTCCTTTTTATTCCTTTTCCCTCCCACGTTTTGAAAGCCCTCTGGTCCCTGTTTTGCCAGCAGAGAAAGCAGAACTCCAAATCATCGTGGTGATGCCCCCGCCAGGTTGGTGATTCCGTGAATTCCATGAAATCCTTACTGTGCTGGGACAGGAGACTTCCCAAACTGCTGGGCACAGCCCGGATCTGGGCTCATCCCTGGACACCAGCAAACACCATCTTATACTGCACACTCCTGCCATTCCAGAGCCTCTCCCGACTCCTTTGGGAATCCATGGGATTTTTCATTTCGCAGGAATTTGAGGCTGGTTCTAAATTGGTCCATGAGAGGTCCCGTTGTAGGGACACTGAATCCCAGGGAACAGGCATGGACATGGATTTCGGCTAAAACAAAGGAGCAGGGTTTGCTCTCCAGACCTTTTATGCCACTGTCTCCTTCTGCTTCTCCTTTTCCTCTCACTCCTAATCCCAAAAAGGATCTCCCACTCCATAATTATCCACCCCCTTTCTCCAGGGCCGTTTTCCCGGCGTGTTTAACTCCATAATTTGGAGATTTCTGTCAGTTCTGAGGGCTGAAACCTGAGCTCAGCCAAAGTCAACGGGAGTTTCCTCAAGTAAAAACAAACAAATTATCTGTTAAAACAAATAAAAAATTACCTGGTCCTCGTGGACGTCCCACTTTCAAAGAACCCAAATTAATTTTACCGGGGCCTGAGTTGACCTTTCATACGATCTGGTCACATGGAAATATTTTTCCATTGGAAAACACTTCCTCACCTCGATGCGAGTGAAGTGCTCGGGGGAAATGTGTTGGTTTTGGTGGAGCACTGGCAGGATGTGAAACTTGTTGGGATATTTCCAGCTTGCAGCTCTCCTGGCACCTCACCCATCCGATGCTTCTCTTGGAGCTGCCTTATCCTAAACTCCGGGGTGTAGGGATTGGGAGTTCCTGGACACCTGAAATCACCAGCAGCTCCCTCAGGAAGAGCTCCCTGGTGCCAGTCAGTCAAAAAGCAATAAAAACATTAAATTAAACACTCACTTCTTTACTCCTCCTCTGCTCTGAGCACCCTTTTTTGAAATCCACCGGACTTTTATGCGTTTAAACCTTTAGGACATTGAATCATGGAATATCCTGAGTTAGGAGGGAGCCACAAGGATCACTGAGTCCAATTCTGGCCCTGCACGGGACAACCCCACCATTCCCAGATTCCCACCCTGTCCTTCACTGATGACCGCTGGACAAGGATATCAAATCTGCACACCAGTGATATCAAATCTTTGCCCAAATTCCTGTGAAAAATCCTTCTTTTTAACTAATTTCTAACATTTTGTTAGTGTAGTAAGCAAAAAGGTTTGTTATGACCACATTTAATAAAATAAATAAATAAAAGAGGGAAATTCCTTTTATGACAATTTTTCCAATGTGACTTGGAGACAACGAACGGTGTCCAGGAGATGAAAAATTCTGAAGCACCTTATCCTCCAAATTTTTCCAACCCCGTAACTTGAAAAGCCTTCTGGATGCTTTTCCAGCCTGACTAAAGCATCTACTTAGGCCACGCTTGCTGGAGTTGAAAAAATGAAGGCCATGGTATGGAATGGTGCTCCAGTCCCAGATCCATAAATCCAAAGGAACTGGGGACATCAGGTTGTCTTGGCTTGCAATATGTAACCAAAAATATTCTAATTTCATCTGTTGAACCGGTTGGAAGATATTTTTTATCTCTTGTAACTCCAGGGGAAGGAGGGCAGGTGCCTTCTGTTCATGGGTCACTCGTTAAAACCAGATGGGGCAGTGCTTCCTTATCTCGTCCTCCACCCATCCTCCTCCAAGGGGATATCACCTGGGAATGAGCCATTTAAGGCTCTCCTTGTGACCGATAACATCACATCATCCCACTGGGAGATGCTCCACTCAGTGGGAGGAGCCAAAGCCTCTCCACCTGCATAAAACCTGCAACTCAGAACACCAGAGCAGCTGGTTTTTCCACTGGATTCCCCGAGGAAGACTGGACCCATCCTGTCACCACCGGACCCTTCTACAGGATCACCTCTGCTCCAACGGAGCCACATCTGCCACTCCAGGAGGATTATTTTGGGCTGCTCCCCACACCCTGACCAACAGGGGGTCAGGTCGTGTTCTAACTCTGTCAGAGTTTCTGGGATTATTTGTTTGTTGTTGTTCTTTTCTCTGTACCACTGCCTTTGTAGTTTGTAATATTCTTAGTAAAGAACTGGTATTCCTATCCCCATATCTTTGCCTGAAAGCGCCATAATTTCAAAAATTATAACAATTTGGAGGTGGGGGGTTTACATTCTCTATTCCAAGGGAGGCTCTGGTTTCCCCTGGCAGTCACCTGTCTTCTAAACCAAGACACAGGTTCATCCAGGGCTCGTCCACTCTGGATCCTGACCCTCAGCAGAGTCAGCTGAGGGCTTCTGTTTGCCTTAGGACTTCTCATGCTGGGCTCGTGCAAAAGCAGGAATTTCAGTGTATTTGTCTTTATCCACTGGCAGAGACAGGATCCCTCTCTCCCGCTGCACAATTCCTACGAAACTCCAGTTGCTGGGATTACACCCGGTAACCGCTGGAGCTGTGCCATTCTTCCTCGGGTTCTGCCTCCATTTTGGCTGCTAATCCATCACAGACCCCGGGACTGCTCTCCTGACCTCCCACGCAGCAGAGCAGCCGTATTCCCATCTTTCTGCAATTCCCAGGAGGTGACGCGTCCCGGCCCTCCTGCATCCGCACAAGCCCACGGATATACGGAATATGCGCGAGCATCTGATACTCTGCTAAGAGCCTGAAGTGTTTCACACCACATTTTAGGTGATTTATTGCACTTTAGCACATTCGTAAAACACAGCGCGTTAAGCATATGCATAAAAATAATATATAGGTTACCACAAAATTTTTATGGCCTTAACCCAGATCCGTCTTGGAATGTCGGCTCGAATGTTTCACTCCTGCAGGTGAAAAAACAGATTATTTCAACGGAGCTTAGGGAAGGTTGTTTAGTCAAGACAACAATATTGTGGAGAGAGCCGTTGCCTTGGCAGCGCTTTGCTAATTTAAGGCCTAACGAGCGAGGCGGGTTCCTGTCCTCCGTCCAGCGCGAGGTGTCCGTGACTCCCAGCTCCCCAGGCTGCATTCCCGTTCTCCTACTGTCTGCAGACAATACAGAGACAGGGATTAGAGAAATGTGGTGATAGAAATACCCTCTTCAGTCCCCGGAGCTGGTGGAGGTTTCTTCTGAGGGATGTGACATCACCGAGGTGCCGGGAAAAGCGAGCAGGCTACGGATGTGCCAGGAATCCCAGAATCTCAGGAGGGGCTGGGTTGGAAGGGACCTTCAAGATCATCCAGTGCCACCCCTGCCACGGGCAGGGACACCTCCTGCTATCCCAGGGTGCTCCAAGCCCCATCCAGCCTGGCCTTGGGCACTGCCAGGGATCCAGGGGCAGCCACAGCGGCTCTGGGAATTCCAGCCCAGTCTCTCCCCCCCCTCCCAGCCAGGAATTCCTTCCCAATATCCCATCCATCCCTGCCCTCTGGCAGTGGGAAGCCATTCCCTGTGTCCTGTCCCTCCAGCCCTCATCCCAAGTCCCTCTCCAGCTCTCCTGGAGCCCCTTCAGGCCCTGCAAGGGGCTTGGAGCTCTCCCTGGATCCTTCCCTTCTCCAGAAGAACATTCCCAGCTCTCCCAGCCTGGCTCCAGTTCTGGGATCCGCTCCCCAGCTGGGCTCATCCCAACAGGTTCCCTCCCTCCCAGTTTCGGAGCAGGAATTTCTCCCTGGTTCTGTCAGGAGTGTCCCCCCAGCTGCCTGGAATGCTGAGAACTCCATCAAAGCCCCTCACTTCAGGCCCTGTTTATCACAGATGTAGGGAAATGCACGTTCTGTCAGGGGAAACATTTCTCCTACTTTCATTCAATCACCCCAAAATAAAATGAGAGACATCCTCAATTCCATTTTCTATCTCGGAAATCAGCAAATTTCTGATTTCTGTGTCTCCAAAGACAGTTTAGGCTCCACACAGACTCTGTACTTATGAAAGGCAAGGAAATGAGATTAAATTATTTCTTGAAAGTTTAATTTTTAATGCCTTTGTTATAAATGTCTGAGATCCTGTTTTGATGCTGGTATTCCAAACAAATTTAATTTTGTCTTCATTAACAAGTATTAAAAGAAAGTAAATCTGTTTAACTTGGTGTGAATAAATAATAACATTTTAACTGATTAATCTTCTCAGGGAGCTCTCGGAAGAGCTGGGAGAAATAAAAGATACAAAAGAAGGAGGAAGACCTTAAGTTCTGATTTAAAAATTCATTGAGCAAGATGATATTTATTTTTCTTTTAAAGCTACTTCCTCAGGATTTGTTTGAACACTATGAAACCTAAAAAAATGTTGAAAATTGGTTTGTTTTTTGTTTTGTTTTAAAAGAGCTCATTTCCCCATATAATGACTAATTCCTTCAAGCTGCAACTGCAAGAAAAATATCAGATATTGTGAAGACTGGCAAAAGGGGTTTATCAACTTATTCCATCATCTCTGCCTCCATAAATAAGGCTCCAACAGGTACATTTCACTATTCCTTTTTTATAATCAAACCTGGACCAGTTTTATTATTAATATTATATATTAATTATTGAGATATTGTTTGGTTTAATTGATTTCATATTTCTTGTGAATGATGCCCTTTTCTGGGAGGGGGATAATTTAATCTTTTTTAAACTTTTGAGGATATGGGGAAGATGATTGAAAATCTGTTTTTCTTTTCTTGTTAATGGACTTTTTGCCCCAAAAGAGAAGGAAAATCATCAGTTTGGGTGCTGGGGCTTTAATTAATTAATGTTTGGGATCAGCAGCTGCCTGACGAAGTTAAGTTGTAATACGGCCCTAAATATTTCCTACAGAATCCCAGAGTGGGTTTGGCTGGAAGGAACCTTCAAAATTATCTTGTTTTGACCCCGTGCCATGGGCAGGGACACCTCCCACCACCCCAGGGTGCCCCGAGCCCTCCAACCTGGCCTCGGACTCTTCCAGGGACTGGGAACGTTTCACCCGACCCCTTGTCCACCTTCACCTTCCTCCTGCTCCGCGTGACCGCCCCAGTCACGGCTGACCACAGCCCATTGCCCGGGAGACTGGCCAGGAGCACAAACCCAAAGCTGTGCTTTCCCCACCCATCTGGGATGGGAAGGAGCCTCTCCGTTGCTTTTGGCTGCTCCGTGTGCAGCTTGGCTGCGGCCGCATTTCCGTGGCTTGTTCTCACCCGCCTCTCTCGGCTCCGACGCCTTTTTTTCGCCTCTTCCCAGCCCACCTGACTTTGTTTTTGCCTTGTGGGATCCTTGCCCTGTTTGGACACGGCGAGGAGATGCTGTGGCTTCCCACTCTCTTGTCTTGCACTTGCTCTGAATCATTCCTTGGCTTCTCCAGTTCCTCATTTTGGCTTCTCTCGACTCTCCGGCTTGGCGGCTGTGTCCTAAAAATCTGACAGCCTGAATGCCTCGCTCGCCCTCAGCACCGGCCAGGGAGGACAAACCCTGGAGCAGAGGCTTTGTGTTCCCCAAATTAAGGTGAGGTGAATTTGATAAGGAAGTTCAGGTGATCCGGCCTCCCGCAGGTGATCCCGGGATGTCACGAGATCATGGCACACCTGAGGTTCTGCACAAACCTTTTCCAAGCAGTCACAGGCAGAAGAGGAGACTGAAAGAGAGAAAAATATTTTGGGTGACCTCAGGCTCAGGTCAACCCCTCCTCAAAATTACTGGAAAATTTTGTGTAAGAGAAAAGATCCCTGGATTTCTTCTGGCTCCTGAAGTTGGAACCCTGTGGTGAGAAGGATTCTTGGCCTTCTTACGCAATAAATCGGAGATTTGGAGAGGGATTCCCACATCTTAATCTGTCGTTGTTTTAATTGTAGAATCATGGAATATCCGGAGCTGGAAGGAACCCAGGAGGATCATGGAAGTCCAGCTGCTGGCCCTTTTGGACTGTATTTGGTTCCGTTGTGATTTAGCACATGGATGCTCTCACATTCCTTCATCCATGATCTTCCAAGCAGCTCTGGCTGCTGCCTGGATTCCCAGGAGGCCGGGAGTGCCTCTGGAACTGGCAACACCTCACACCTCTCCTCGCCCTCATCCCAACCCATCAGCTTTTCATTCAATCTTGGAATCCTTTCCTCCCCACACAGCCTGCGGTGGAGACGCCACGCGAGGCACGGCGAAATTGGAGAATCCCATTCCCTGGCCCCTCACCCAGCATGGGTGTGATGATATCCATGAGTAAGGAAGAAGTGTGAACTACTGATTAGGGCTTTCTATCATTCCTGGTTTTCCAATCTGCACGAAACCCATCCCGCAGGGCTCGTGAACAGCAGGTGTGGGTGTGAACACAAACTCTGGCTGCAGCTCCTTTAATTCCCAAAGTTCCAGATTCAGTTTCCTCCATGTTGATTTTGACAAAGAGGCTGAAAATCTGGAATTCCTTGGCTTTGCTCATGCTCCACCTCAGAACAAAGGAGATGTTCCCCTGAAATTCCAGCTTTGCCCTGGGAATGGGAATCCTGGTTTTTACCTTGCGCTGCAACCCGCAGTTTCCACAGCATCCAACCATTCCTTTCCTTCTATTCCGTGCCTTCTGAGTGTGGGACACCAGTTCTGATTTTATGGGAAACATGGCACAGAGAAGAAGAAAATGAAGAGGAAGAAAGGCAATCCTTGGATTCCTCTTATCCCACCCGGAGAGGTGTGGGAAAGACACCAAAACTTTTTGTTTTGGACACAGGGTAGGAGCAAGAGAGGAAGAAGAGGGACAGGGGAAAGATGGGAAAGGTGAAAGAGTGGAAAATTAAGAGCTACAGCTGTAAGGGGTTTGTGATGGACATAATTCTAATGAGGATATGAAAATGAGGGGGTTGGCTAATTATACCTGTAAATTGAGGTGTTTAGTCCATTAAAAATTCCACAGATTTTCAGGCTTTCCTGCTCAAAATGACACAAAGATCAGACTGGAGATTCCTCCCTGTGTCAGCCAGACCATCAGCTCCCAATTTCCAGATTTCAAGATTTTTTTTTTGTTTGGTTGTTTTTGTTGTTTTTCTCAATTCCCCTTCACAATTTATTGAAAACACTCTCCTAAAAACTGATGTTTTCCCCAAAGCTCAAAGGAGGGGATGTGTGCCTCCAAAACGCGCCGAAAGAAAGCTTTTACTCTCAAATGTCAAGAAAAAAAGTCTTGAAAACGTGAGTCTAAGTATTAAAGACCAAATAAACAACATTATTAACAAGACACTTCTGATACACAGCTAAATTCTTATTTTTATGTGCAAATTCTTTGTGTTATTATCCTTTTTTATTTTATAGCATGGAGATAGCAGGAAAGCTCACGGGAATATTGCAACACCACTGAGGAGGTTCCTGACATGAAGGGAGGAGGCGTGGCCTGAGAGGGGACTGCAGGCTGGTGACACCGCGAGCGCCCTGCGAGGGACACTTGGAACAGGAGAAGGGAACATCTCGTGGTCTCCTCCACACCTCATGTCCCTCTGGCAGGCGGATTCCGGCTCTGTTTTCAGGGATGATGAGCACTCCGAGGGCCCAAATAGGTGGCGGAGTCCCCGATTTCGGCCTGGTGGCCCCAAGTGGGGCCAGGGACCTGCTGGTCTCTGCTTCTCTGGGCTCCTCCAGCAGCGGCCCCAGCCCCGGCCGTGCCCACCATGGGGGTTTTGCCAGTTTTCCGTAGCAACGGCCGCTCTTCTCCTGGAGATATTTTTTGGGGAGGTGTTTAATGGGTGCAGCTTCCTCACACCCCCCTCCCTCATCCTCTATTTCCCTCTGGAGCTGCTGTGGCTCACGCCCAGGCCCAGCTCTGGCCCACAGCATCCCACTGAGGTGAGGGATCCTATTCAGGGCCACGGCTTTGGTTGTGCCACCACGTTTGGCATCAAAACACAGCTCTGGGGACTCCCCAGCATCTCCAAGGATTCCAGCTTGAGGGAATCCAAGGTGGGACAAGGATCCCAGCTCATCGAAACTCATGGGAAGAGAGCAGAGGGAATCAGACATCGTCGGATCCGCTTCACCTCCGGGAATCTGAGCCCTCAGGTGACCCCTGCTGCCCTCGCACGACCCGCACTCACCTTCCCCCCCCCCGGCTCTTTATTTACAAACTCCCTGAGGCCCCAATCTCTCACTTTTCTCCTCGAAATCCTCCGCGTCCGCATCGGCGCTCTGGCAGCAGAGGGCACTGCCCCCTTGTCCATGCGCTCCCCCTCGTCCCCTCCCCGCCGCCGCTGCAGGGCTGGCTTGGCTCTCGGTGAGCGGGGCTGTCTGTCTGTCTGTCTGTCTGTCTGTCCGCGGGCTCGGGAGACTCGGATTTGTCTTGGCTCCCGGCTCTGGCGTGCCTGGGAAGGGCAAGGAAAGGAAATGGGTGGGAGCTCCCACCGAACCACGAGCTTGTCATTCCCCCTCCTCCTTTTCTTCCTCTCCCCATCCCGTTTGCTCCATCCCGAGCACAGGGAGGATCGCTCTGCATTGCTCGGCATCGCTCCGGAACTTTGGGGTTGGGATTTTTTTTTTCCTCCCCCTTTTTCTTCTCCTTCAGACGAGTTTCTCCTGTTTCCGTGCGCTCCCGGCCAAAGGGGGTTGTTGTTACAACAGGGTGTGAGTGTGGTGCAATGCGTGTTCTCCTCTCACGCGTGCGGGGGGCGTGTAGTGAGAGCTGCTTTGCGCTTGGAGCAGGCAGGAATCGCGCAGCTCTTGGAAGTATTCCTGCATTTTATTCCGTGCTCCTGAAGATTTAATCTCAGCGTAGTTGTTTATGACTGAAAAGCCAATTTCTTTTGCTGTCCCTGAGCAATTTGGTCCAGTGGGAGGTGGCCCTGCCGCTCTGAATGAGGTGATCTGAGAGGTCCCTTCCAACCAAAGCTCTGTTATGGTTCTGGGATTTATTTTCCAGACTTTTTAAGTTCCAGGTCCATCCTGACAAGTGATGATCCCCCTCTAAGTATTACTGTAAACACCTTTTTAATCTGTTTTGCCTTTAATCTGCCTGTCTTTAACCCAGCCTCTCTATGGGGTCAGAACCAGAAGGTTTTTAGATCTTTTCTAACCCAAACCATTCTGGCATCTCCCTGTTGGGGAGTTCCCGGAGCAGTGTTTCAATGCCAAAGGTGGTGGCACAACCAAAGCTGTGCCTCTGGGTTGGATCCCTCACCTCCCTGGATATAAAAAAGGGAGGAAAAAGGTGGAAATGTGGAAATAGAGAGGGTCCAGTGGGCCTCCGAAGAATTCCTGCCGTTCCCCACACGCCGTGTGCGTGGATGGGAGTCACGTGTTCCCCTCTTGCAGCCACCTGCACTAAGGGGCATCTCCTGCCAGCTGGAAACTGGGATCTGGTGATCCACCCTCGTCTTCCCTGGGGAATCCAGCACGGGAAGGACACAGGAGCGCAGAGGAGGCCGCAGAGATGAATAGAGGGATGGAATACCCCTCCATGAGGAGAGGCTGAGAGAATTGGGGTTGTTCAGCCTGGACAAGAGAAGGCTCCAGAGAGACCTCAGAGCCCCTTCCAGGGCCTAAAGGGACTGGGGCGAGGGATGGAGGCCCTGGGACAGGTTTCCCAGAGAAGCTGTGGCTGCCCCCAAATCCCTGGAAGTGTCCAAGGCCAGGTTGGACGGGGTAGGGGAAGGTGTCCCTCCCCATGGCAGGGCGTTGGAACTGGATGATCTGCAAGGTTCTGTACGGAAAATCCCGCTGGGAAAAGCCAGTGCCGAAAGAGGAGACAGAGGAATCTCCTCTGTCTTTTATTCAAATAAAGGGAGAGAGGCCACTGGGGCATGGCCCGCGGGGTTTTCTCTCTTGAGATTTTGGGGGGTGCAGCCTCCTTTTATCCCAAACTCCCGGCCGCACGTTGCCCTCTTCCCTTCCCCATTGCTGAGGTACAAGGAAGGTGCAGCCTTCCCGAACCACCTGCCATCCATTCCCCCTTAAACCCATCATTTTCCCCCAAATTCACCAACCCAGCCTTGTGCGGCCCCATTTGGCTGTTCCGGGAGCCGGGCTGTCCGGGCTCTGGAGCAAACCCGCGGCTGGAAGCGGGGACAGACACTGAGCCCCATCTCAAAGCCGCTCACACCCATCCCCTCACCCATGGAACTGCTGGTGAACACATCAGCACACATCTTCCCCATCACTCCCAAAATCCCTGCCCATCCCGGGATTCTCTGAGAACACGGATTCCTGTTTGAAGGAGAAAACCCTTGACAGCCCCGCTGTGCTTTGAAAGCTCTCCACAGCCAAGGCTTTTGTTTTCTCATCTTGGGGCAGCGTTTGACAGCCGGTGCTGCCCCCCTGCCCTGCTCCCTTTGAAGCCACCTCAGCAGGCAAGGACATCTGGGGAGCAGCCACGCTGTGGATTTTGTTTTGCCAAAGGTGGCATCCCGATAAAGGATGGCAAACGATGGGATGGGGAGGGCGGTCCTGCACTCCCAAACGAAAATGAGACCCAGGGGAAGGAAGAATCGAACACACAAAACAATTTCCCCTGGTTTGGGAGAGGAAACGTGGAAAACTCAGAGCCTCACAGCCCCAGCTGTCGCTCTTCGGAGAAGAACGCCAGCAGTCCCTTTCTCATCCCGCTCCTGTCGTTCCAAGGCTTGCATGAAAAGGCTGATGGGGAGCCCCAGTCAGCCAGAAAACAACAACAAAACTCTGCCCAGTGGCTGGGATGTGCCAATCCTGAGCTTCCCGCACCTACCCCAGGACCGGGAAAGATGGAAGTCTGCAAACCATCGCAGCTCCGAGCGCAGAGTCCTCGCCGAACGTGATCTCACCCGCGGGGACGGTCTGATGGACGGGGTGTTACTTGTTGTTCCAACACCATGGCAATGTCTCCGGGAGGAATACAAATCACTCGGAACGAGGAGATAGAGCCAGCTGAGCAGGTACCAGGAATGTGAGAGTTGCTGATTACTCACCCCGGGGGAAGAGCTGCTGCTTGTTTTTTTAATTATATTTTCGCTCGCCTCTACTCATCACCGCCACTTTTTATGGTGAAAATAATAAGATAGAGCCTGGCCCGGGGAATGCTGAGCACATCCCCATTTTCCATTGGATGTGTGAACCAGGTGGGACTTTTGTGCTGGCGGATCTCCGGCCTCATCGAATCTCAGCGGGTGCAAATCTGCTGAAGCCAGTGCGGGCTTCTCATCTATCACTTGTTTTATTAATATTGCTCTGTCTGCAAGTCCGGGCTCTCCAAGAACACATCTTTTATTTCATCGAAGGCAACGTGTGAGTGCTGATTTTCCCGGGCTCAGGATCAGCTGCAGCTCTCTCATTGTTGCTTTTTCCCCCCTCTCTCTCCCGCTCTCATTTTTTTATGGCAGCGTTGGAATTGCTGTCAGGTTTACAGCGCGGTAATAATCACCTCATTATTATTAATAACCATGGCAACAGAATGGAAATTAATCACTCCACTTCTGTTTATCCCCATGGAAACGGAGCCAAAACAAACAAGCCTTATCCACAATGCCTGTTCCTAGAAATCAGACATCCTGCGAAATTCCCAACTAACCAAACCAGCAACTCCAACCGCCTGGGTGAGCCGGCAGCACCCACGGAGAGGGCGAGGATATTCTGCCATGGATGTTTCCTCAGGTTCAAGTTATCAGGGAGCAAAGGTTTTCAGGAATTTTGCTTGGTTTATTGGTTGGTTTTGCTCTCCAGCTTTTGTCCCGGTGACTGAGTGCTGTGACAGCAATCATTCTGCTTCCCATAAAAAACTGGGCTTCCTAGAAGGAGGGAAAGAGAATTTGGATAAAGGCCTGGAGTGATAGGACAGGGGAATGGCCCTAAGATGAAGGAGGGCAGGGTTGGATGGGATTTTGGGAAGGAATTCCTGGCTGGGACAGTGGGGAGGGAGTCGGATGGAATTCCCAGAGCAGCTGTGGCTGCCCCTGGATCCCTGGAAGTCTCCAAGGCCAGGCTGGACAGGGCTTGGAGCAGCCTGGGAGGGTGGGAGGTGTCCCTGCCATGGCAGCAGGGTGAAACCAGATCATCTTTAAGGTCCTTTCCCAACCCAAACCATTCCGTGATTCCGTTACGGGTAGGATTTAAACGGTCAGGAAGTGGAAGGGAGGCTTCGGAGGAATATTCATTCCTGAAAAAACACTGGAGGCAACTCTTCCTCTGAGATGCCGAGCACTAAAATAAAGTTCCAGCCCAGCAGAGAGGAAAACATTTCAGCAGAACGAGGACGCAAACCCGGTGTTTTCTCTTTGTGCCGCCACCATCCTTGTTCGCGGGAGGAGTGGAGGACGCAGCCCTCACGCTCATCCCCTACGCACACAAGCGAAGCTCCAAGACTTTTTTCACGGGAAAATCCCTGCTTTTCCGCAGCCATCCCTCATTCAGCTTCAGCGGCACAGCAGCCGCCGCCTGTCCCCCCCGCCCCGCCGGTTCCTGTGTTTTATTTCGGCTGTCACCAACAGATAATCTGAGCTTGCATCTGCTTTTGCCTCCAGCTTAATGACACACCCGGGGGACCACTTCCCAGACTTTCAAAGGAAAGAATTCCTCCCTCAGACGATCCTTCAGCCCCAGTGATTCTGCTGACTCTTATCTCCCCGTGCAGCAGCACAGATTAGGGCTGGTGAGGAAAGATGAGAGAGGCAGGGAAAGTAATGATGATTAAACCCACAACCCTCCCGGGAGCCTCTTTTGTGCGGCAGGGTCTGCTCAGCCCGAAGCCCTCGGTGTCGTTGAAATCAGCTGCGGGCTGGAAACGTTTATTTTCCATAAAAAAGCGGAACTCGATCGCGCGGAGCAGGGAAACGAAGGTGCCAGGTCTTCCAAAGCCTCCAGAGGTTTGGATGGATCTTCTCGCTGGACTATGGACTCTCCTACAGCTCAAATCAACTTCTTACCTCTCTCTCTCACCTAAAAAATGGGGATAAACCCCCTCTGATTTTCCTAAATAGACCTTAAAAACCTTATCTACGCATCATGTACATTTTTTGGACACATTATATTCATTTTGGAATTCTCTTGTTGTCTCACTGTGCCGTGGGTTTGTACCAATCTCCTGAATCCCGTCCAAATGGAGGAATTAAAACTGGAAATGACAGAGGGAGCAGCCCTAGAACAATCTGCTTTGATATTTAACTGACCTTTTAAGCTTCCCAAAAAGGCCGGGAGAGTATAATTAACTGGGATGAATCCCATCTGAACTTCCTCCAGCCAGTCCTCCTGAATCCAATTAAACACAACTTTTCCATGTGGAGGTACAGTCGAGGAGAGATGGATGTTGCTGTTGGGCAGGGAAAAGTCACTCCGAAGGCTTTTCTGCCTGTTTTACAGGATCCCCTCCCAGAATTAAGATTTTTTAAGTCCAGGAGACACCAGCAGTGACAGAGCCCTGAAATTCCCGGGCCTGTGTCTCCCAAGAGAGCAAACAAGCAGGAACATGGCCAAGGAATCAGTGCGTTGGCAGTTCTGCGTCATAAAATATTGACGTGGTCTCTCCTGTCTATGGAAAAACCCCGAATTTCCACAAATAGATACGTGGGATGTGATTTGACTAAAAGTGAATCCCATTAATTGGTGAGGACTGGGAATGTGTGGACGCCGTCTGACACGATCCAGTGTTCGAGCATGGATACCTGATTTCCGTGGGGATGTGCTCCCAAGCCTCGTCTCGGTCCCAGAGGGATCCCGGCTGCCTGAAGGTGCTCCTGGATTGTACCTGCTCATCCCAGACGTCCTCAGAAAATTTCAGATGGCTGGGGACACCCAATCTAAGGTGGCTGATTGGAACCTTAAATCACACAGATATATTTAATAAATATATATTATATTATATGGTTATATTATTAAATTATTCAATCAGTCTGATGCCTCTCATGAACAACAAATGAGGATTAATTGTCTTTCAACATTCACATCAAAATTTCCCAGAGAGGACAGAGTGGAAGTCGCCTACGTTTACAAAGGAAGCTCCAGCAGAGCTGGAGAGGGACTGGGGACAAGGCCTGGAGGGACAGGACACAGGGAATGGCTTCCCACTGCCAGAGGGCAGCGATGGATGGGATATTGGGAAGGAATTCCTGGCTGGGAGGGTGGGGAGGGGCTGGGCTGGAATTCCCAGAGAAGCTGTGGCTGCCCCTGGATCCCTGGCAGTGCCCAAGGCCAGGCTGGATGGGGCTTGGAGCACCCTGGGACAGTGGGAGGTGTCCCTGCCCTTGGAATGGGTGGAACTGGGATGATCCTTAAGGTCCCTTCCAACTCAACCCATTCCAGGATTCCATGATTCCTGAGATCTCCCCATCACCTCTTTGGATTTCCAGCGTTTTTATTTTATTTTTGGCAGTGCCCAAGGCCAGGCTGGACAGGGCTTGGAGCAGCCTGGGATAGTGGGAGGTGTCCCTGCCCATGGCAGGAGGTTGCAATGATCCTTAAGGGATGATCCTAAAGAGGTCCCCTCCAGTCCAAACCATTCCGTGATACTATGAAACACATTTCTGGGAAGGAATTCCCAAATCTATTTCTGACCCCACAGGAATGTTCCTACAGGGCACTGAGCATGAGATACACAGCAAATTCCCTGCTTTAGGGCCCGGATTCTCCCTGAAAATCTCACCAAGCTCTTCCTGGGATGAAACTGAACTGGCAGTGCCTGTGTTATCCCAGCTTCCAGGAGGGAAAATTCCAACAAAACATTGGGAGAACAGTAGGGACAGTGGAGTGCTGTAGCTGCCTGGGAAGGCTGTGGGAATTCCCTCGTTGGAGAGGTTTGGGAAAACCACAGGTGGTTGTTGGGTGGTTTCTTTCCCACAGCAGGAATTCGGTGTAGGTGACCATATTCTGCCTTCCTCATCCCATTTTCTGGCATTTCTTTGGATGGATTTAGCAGCTCTCTTTGAAAAATGATGTGCACTGATCCAGTATTTTGTCCATTAATTCCAATTTAGTTGCCTAAAATTGATAATAGCGCTGGCGAGGACACATCTGGAGCTCCATGCTCAGGTCTGGGCTTCCCAGCTTGGGAAAGACATGGAAATGCTGGAGCAAGGCCAGCAAGGAGCCAAAATGATTCGGGGAGAATCTGTCACATGAAAAGAGGTTGGAAAAACTGGGAATTCAGCCTGGAGAAGGGAAAGTTCAGGAGGTTCTTATCAATGGGATAAATTAATTATAGAAAAAAGGAATAAATAACATGGAGTCAGATTTTATTCTGTTGTGAGTAGTGAGGGGACAAGAGGCACGAACTGAAACACAAAATTCCACCTGAACATGGAATTTATTTATTTTTTACTGGGAAGGCGGTTGGATACTGGGCCAGAGTGTCCAGAGAGGTTGTGGAGTCTCCATTCTTGGAGATATCAAAACCCAACTGGACACAGCCTTGAACAACCCTTTGTTACCAACCCTGCTCTGATCTCACCAAAAATTGCCTGCCAATATTAAAAATTCCATATTTGGAATTGGCGAGGAATGGTGGCTTGGACTTTTAAATTAGCAGGCAATCTAAGTAAACTCTCAGCTTTCTTGGAGACCATAGTTCCGTTTGTGAATTCCTGTTTATGTGTGTTCGCTGCTCCTTCTGAAATTGAATTTGCTTACAAAAGTCCTGGATTTTACAAGTCCCTGTCCCCGTTAACAGAACCACTTTTAATACCTGATAATTGGAAATGTTATCAATAAATTATTTGAATGCAACTGATGTTTTTCCTGTGTAATATTTGGGGTGGCTCGGCTTTGACTTTGTCCCTTGAGCAGAACCTTTCCAGATCCTCATCTGACACTCCTTTGCTCCAGGACATTGTTGTTCCTGCTGGGATTTCACTCCGGGTCATCACTTCCCATATTCACGGACAAATATCTGTAATTATTCCCCCTTTTTAATCTCAAACTCTTGCCAGAAAAGCTCCCAGAAAAGCTCAGAACCCATCGCCAGACGTGAATAAATTCAGGAACAAGGAGTATAAAAGCTCAAGGAAAACAGAATTATTTGGCTCTGGAATAATCTGGGGTTCTTCAATTGCAGTGTTCAAACAGCAAAATTCTCCTTACGATGGGAAAGTCCTGACCTCCCATTTTTTGAGCTGCAAATAAATCATCAGGGTTTGTTGTCCTGGAAGAAAAAGAAATTGTAGAGCACTTAAAAAGGTGAATTTGTCAATCAGCTGAGCGAAACGAGTCACAAGTTTTACAAAAAGTGGGATGGGGATTATTAGTTTTCAATCCAAAGCAGGATCCAGCCCTAATGTCCCTCCTGCTCCTCAGTGGAGTTACAGGAAAACAACGTTTTTGGGAGAGAGCTGCCAACACAAAGTCATATTTTATACAAAAGGCGTCCACCGACAAACTGTGACCTTTAAAATGTTATATAAATTTTTTACCAAGAGATGCAAACAGGTTTTTAATGTTAGAAGGGACAGTGAAGGAAGGAAAATAATTTTCTTCCCATTCGTTGGAGGCAGAGGTTGTCCAAATGGGAACTCAAATATCTGGGGAGGATTTCAGAGCCTGTAGATGTGCTTAGAGACCAAGCTTGATACAATTAATACAAAAAGTTTAAACATCATACGACTGATAATTCTGGGTTTATCACCAAAAAAATCAGTCAGGAAACCAAGTCCTCAAGGTATGCAATCAATTCTTTCTCTCGGAGTTTTGATGATCAAGGGTTTAGATCATTCACTGATGAGATAATTAAAAAATCATAAAGGTTGGAAAAGACCTCCAACCTCATCAAGTCCAGCCTTTGAGCAAGTCCCAGCATGCCCACGAAGGCATGGTGCTCCCAAAATCCACTGCAAAGCCCCATCTTTCACCTTGTTCTGGAAAATTTGCTGGAAAATTGTCTCCGGAGTGGGTCCCGAGGCTTTCCCTGGTTCTGCATCGCCAAGTGAGTGTTTGGATTTTATGGAAGCCTGAGTAAATAACTCAAAAAAAGGAGAAAAAGTTAAAAGGCCTGCCTTGTTTTCCATCTTTTTTTCCTTTTTTTGGGAATTCTTTAAGCTGTGTTGAACAACCAATGCCCAGGAATCGGATTAAGTTCCTTGTGTTGAAGGGAAGGTTTTGTTATCTGCTCTTTTCACTGGTTCCTTCTTCTGAGCAGTCCCACAAACCCAACTCTCAGGCAGTGTCTGCGGGCCTTGGCAGACGGACACTGACTGCTCCCAAATCCTTGTTTCCCGGGATGGGACTGAACTGGAGCCTCTTCCCACTGCCGGAGAGGAGGTTTAGATGGGATATTGGGAAGGAATTCCTGGCTGGGAGAGGGAGGAAACCCTGGCACGGGGTGCCCAGAGCAGCTGGGGCTGCCCCTGGATCCCTGGCAGTGCCCAAGGCCAGGCTGGATGGGGTTTGGAGCAGCCTGGGACAGTGGGAGGTGTCCCTGCCCATGGAATGGGTGGAACTGGGATGAGCTTGAAGGTCCCTTCCAACTCAACCCATTCCAGGCTTCCATGATTCCTGCGATCTCCCCATCACCTCTTTGGATTTCCAAGGATTTTTATTTTATTTTCAATGCCAACCTGAAAGGACAAACAAATTCCTTCTCTTGTCATTCTGCATAATTTTGCCATTCCCAACATTTGGGCACACTCCAGATGTTTCCATGGATTCAGTAGCAAAGTTCAGCGCTCCCACAAGGATGGAAGGATCTCTTAAGGGCTAGAAGGCAACTGCCAAGTTCCACCTCTTATCAGCAAAGAAAATAAAAGACATGGCAGAGGAATTCCAGCTACGATTCCTAAACCGTTTCCCAAAAAAAGCCGCGTTGCCCAGAAAAAACTTGGGTTTATATCCCGAAGTTCTGGGGCAAACCTGGAGCTCCCTGGTGGTGATCCCAGCTTATCTCAAGATCCTTGTGCTCAGAGCCGAGGCCTAACACTGACCCAACAGAGCATTCCCAAAGTGAGGGATCAGGGAGATTTCCCGGCTTATTTTCCACTCAGCATTTTTATTTGTGGATGAATGTGAAGGCAAATCCTATAACCATGTTTTTCCCTTGGATATTTTTGCCCCAAACTGTTGATAACAAAGAATTTTCCCACTGTGCCAGGTGTTGTTCAGACACAGGGTTAAGACAATTCCACTCCTTAGACTTTCCGTAGGAAATCTCAGCTTCCCGCCTGGAAAATATGGAAATATAATTACCAGGCCGAAGTTTTTATACAATTAAAATAATGTAATTAAATCCCAGTGACTTTTGTTTCAATAAATAGAAGAGTTTAATTTTATAAATGTCTCATTCCAGCGTTGTTAATGGAAGGTTTTCTATTTCCAGCTCCGAAAATATGTTTTAAAAATATATTTTCAGTTTAAAATAATCCTTTAGAATTAGAGCAACATCACCTTTGTCTCAAACCAAATAAGGATTTTCTGATCATTAGGGATATTTTGGGATTTTTGAGATTCCTTCAGAGAAGGATATATTTTCATGTCTTATTCTCATCAGATGGAAAAACAAAATGTTTTTTTTTCCCTTTTATTCTAAATAGAAATATGCTGACTTTCTTCTGTTGAATTAACTCTATTGATAATAGATTTAATGAAGGAATTATCTCTAATTAAAATTGATTTGTTGCTTAAAAATCTTTTATTCCAACAAAATATAACCTGCTCCGGTGGAAGTTGTTCCTGTCCATGGCAGGGGGCTGGAATGGAGTGATCCCTCAGGTTTCTCCCAATCCAAATCATTTTGGGATTCCATGATTCTCTGTTGGTAAGATAAGCAAAGGAACGGGAATTCTGTCACGTAGCAGGAAAATAAATCAGACAACTTGACTTTTTAGCTCTTCCCAATAAAATATTGGAAATATTTGTTCTCTGGTGATGCAACTTGGGAATGATGTCTGAAAATAGGGACACACCACATGCAAATGGAATGATCTTTGAAAATGGGGAGACTCCATGAAAACATGGCTGATGGTTGCAGGAGAAAAAAGGGCCCAGACTTGGCATACGCTGGTGGGCTGGAAACTGGGCAAGTGGGAGTTTTTGGGAATAAAATGGGATTTTGACAAGATGGGAGTGCCAAGGAAAAGCTGGCAGAGAAGAGGACTGAGGGATGCACAGGAGGGTGAGCGAGGCTGAGGTTTGGCTGCTCCGAAGGTGCCACGGAACTGGGCGGAGCATGGAGAGTCTGGGCTATGGTGGGGAATGCGTGTGGGAGTGGAGATCACCCCAAATTTGGGAATGGGACTTTGGTTCTTCGTTGACTGAAGGTGAAAGGGACCTGTCCATTTCCTTTTGCGGGGGAAGCTGCTTTCTTGGCTTGTGTGAATCCCAGGATTCCAGAATGGTTTGGGTTGGAAGGGCCCTTAAGGATCATCCAGTGCCACCCCATTCCATGGGTGGGGACACCTCCCACTGTCCCAGGCTGCTCCAAGCCCCGTCCAACCTAGCCCTGGACACCTCCAGGGATGGCACATCCAAAATTTCTCTGGGCAAAGCCGTCCAGATTGGAGGCCCATGGGCTTTCTCCACGATACAGAGTTCATCCTGCTGCTCCTTCAGGCATGGAAAAGCTCCCAAACCCTCCGGCATAATCCTGATGTGTCGCAGCATTCCGGGTTCTGCTCATCAAGTTCAGTTCCCTCTGATGCTTTTCCATGTCTTGTCTTCAGCTTCAGTCAGCTGTAAGCAATCAAAGCGTTGCTCCAGGATCAAGGAAAAGAGTTAAAATGTTCTGGGAGAAATTCCAGATGGAAATGAAAGGTTGGAGGGGAGAAAGAATTGTGGGATTGACGCTGTACCTGCAGACCATGGGCGGGTTTAGCTGGGCAGATACTACAAGAAACTGAACTTTCACGTCGTGATTGAAATGACTTTTTTTTTACTCATTTTCCTTTTATTCCTCTTGCTGTTACTCCGCAAAAAGTTCGGGGAATGTTTCAAAAAGTAAAGTCTGTGGCAGCTTTATTTATTTATCCATTTATTTCTTTTTTTCAGCATACAAATCTTTCCCCATTACAAATCCAAACAAAAAAGTTCTTTCAGTTCATTTTATTTTATGTATTTCTGGATATTCCTACATAAGTAAACCAATGCCAAATAAAGAAAAAAAAATCCATAAAAATAAACAACATTGGCCGTTGTTGAGTGAAATCAAGATAATTATTTCCCAAAAGATATTTTGAAGAATCCAAAGTTTCCTCAGTGCCTCAGTATTTATTTCTCAGTGAAAAACCTATGAGAATAAAAAGAAACTCTGTGTGACATGTTCAGGGAAAATTTTCGATGACTTCTGAAAATATTTACATTTTCTATAAGTTCTGAAAAATTTATATGGCCCAAATCTGATTCTTGATATTCTAATTCCTTATGTCCAAGAGCTACAAGTGAGAAAGCTGATGGAAAACCAGTGTATTTTAAAGGGATTCTGGAAAGTATTCCAGAACGGAGGATGTGCAACCAAACATGGATTTTTTTTCCATCAGAAATCAATCCTGCTTCTAAAACAGAAATGGACTTTTTAAAGTGGGACTAAAACTCTGCGTATTCCTACAGGAAAATTTTTCCAGCCTGGAGAAAAGAAACTTTGGGGTGACCTAATTGTGATATTCCAGGAGCCAACAGGGAAGATGGAGAGAGGTTGTGGACAAGGGATGGAGGGACAGGATGAGTGGGAATGGCTTTAAACGAAAACAGAGAACATTTAGGTGGGATATCGGGAAGGAATTCCTGGCTGGGAGGGTGGGGAGGGGCTGGGATGGAATTCCCAGAGCAGCTGTGGCTGCCCCTGGATGCCTGGAATTGTCCAAGGCCAGGCTGGAGCACCCTGGGATAGTAGGAGGTGTCCTGGCCTGTGGAACAAGATGATCCTTAAATTCTCTTCCGACCCAAATCATCCTGGGATTCTCTGAAATGGATCCTGCGCTGCCTCATCTCCATTGCCAGGACACTGGGAAATCCGGGATGGAAGACAGGAAATAATGACTCCATTCAGGTTTTGGTGGAATTTTCTTCCTCCTCCAAGGTGCACAGTGACAGAGACCACCCTCACAACTCCTTCCAGCGAAGCATCAGAGCCACTCCTTAGGCTTGGGGAAGACTGGGGATGCTCTGGAAAAATTCTGCCAGAATGATGGAGCACGGACAAGAACAACCAAGGAAATGGGATCTTATTTCTCCTGAGTCCACATCAAAAAGGGACTTTTTGGACCACCTACGATGATGGCCAAGACAACACCTCAATTCCAGGGCGTAGGAAATAATTCCCAGCTCCTCCTGCCCCATCTCCGAGGCATTACAGGGTAACACAGCCCGGGAAGGGGAAAAAATTCCTTACAAAAATTCCCCGTTACAGGTCCCAGCGCTGGTGTCCATCCACGTAAAACATCCCGTCTAAAACGTGGCTCTCGATTTTTATGGGGATCCTGTTGAGTCACCAGAGGATAAAAGCAATTCCTTGAGGTATTTATGAGAAGTTTTTTGGAACCAAAGTGGGAGAGGCCTCGTGATTTGCCTTCATTCAAGTTTCGTTCCCTTTAATTGGATCAGATTGGAAATAGGCTGGAAATTCACTGTATCCCAAAGAATAATACAATGGTCTGTTAAAAGGATCAATGGAATTCTCATATTTATTTTGTCAACTAAAATTGAAGGCAAAGATATTTCATTTTTCTAATTGTTAACACTCCTGCAATGTTTGCCAGATGTGACCTTTCACTGAAGAAGTGGAAAATTTTCCTTTAGAAATTAAAGGCTGCAGTTATCCAACGTTCTGCAGAGCTGGCTCCTCCGCTCCCGCTTCTGTTTGGTTTGGATCTTCCCGTGTTTCTTCATCAGGTGCTTCCCAGTGTCCTCCCCGCTGATGGGATAATCGCCGAACATGCACGGAAACCTTTCCCAGAGGGGAGCTGGAGATTTGGGGAAGCAGAACTGAGAGTCTCTATATTCTCCTTCCTAAAGGAAACCAATTATCCCATCGTTTTCCAGGGCTGATGCCTGATGGAAAGAAAGTGCCTCTTTATTTTGACAAATTTTTTCTTGCTGCTTTGAGTACAGCGAAGGAGACCTGGCTGCCGCTGAGCTCCCCGGTGGGGGTTTTTAGTCTCTCTTCTTTCACAAAGGAAAATCAATGAAATTAATTAATTTAATCGAGGAAATAAGTGCAGTGATTTAAAGTGAGCTTTCACTTGGAGAGGGACGGCCCAACCAGAGCCGGATTTGGCTCTTCAGGGACGTCGAGATTCGGATTCCAACCGATCCATACAAACCGAAATGGGGTCGATGCTCTGCTGAGTAAATCAGAGCAAATTCGGCCTTAATTGACACCAATTAAAGAATAATCCCAGGGCTCCATCAAGGGCCGCTGAGCTCACCCAGTTGCCCAGACAGAAACCCCACAGACACATCTGTTTCCTGCCCTCCCTCCTTCCACCACCACACCCGCTTTTATCTGCGGCGAGCTCTGACTCACTCCGAATCCACAGGACAGATTTGCTGTCAGGCTTCAAATTAAGAAGCGAGGGGCAAATTGTTCTCAGGGCTCCCTGGCGGAATTTTGGGTGGGGAATTGAAGCTCCTTATAATTTATTTTTCCCGCAGTAGATTGCAGGGACGATGGAAGAAAGTTGTTCATGAATTGTGAGTATCTCACATCTCGAAACGGCGTCAAGGGCGCTCGTCAGAGGGAAGGACGAGCTTTTGATGTGGCCCAAGGAATAATAAACCAGGATAAATAATCCCAGCTACGTTCGCTGCGGATCAGCCAAGGGGAGGAGATCATGGGATTTGCCTGAATTTCTGTAGTACTTTTGCGTGGTCACAGAACAAACAAAGGAAACATCCATCAGGCCCTTTGAGATGTCAAAGCCATCGGAAAACCTGCGGCTCTCTCGCTTAGACTTTTGAACCCGACCTTTTTATTTTTCACTTGGCTGGATCCGTTGGATTTGGCAGCCTCGGGAGCACGCACTGCTCCTGCCCCGGTCCCCACACAATTAATGTGCAGGAACAAGCAGAGGAAAGAGGGAAGAATTGAATAAATTAGGCCACACCCCCGGCTTTGAGGCCTGATGTCACGGTCCTTGCCAGGGCAGAGAAATGCTGTGGGGAGGGCCAAAGTTTTCCTGAGTGCCAAGAGGAAAAATCAAGGCACTCAGGAAAAAATCATGATCCATAGAAGCAGCATCAGTTCTGCATCAAGGGAACTTCTCAGCCGATGGAAATTTGGAGATTTTCCCAGCTGGGAATGATCAGTGTCACCCTATGGGTGGTGTTAAATCACCAAACGGCCGTATGAGGAAAAATAAATTCAAAATTTAAAAACCCAGTAAGAATCCTTCTCCAAACATGAATGAGTTGCTCTGGCAAACTGAAATCTCTTGTTTTCAAGTAATTTGTGGCTGGAGCTGTGTCCTCAGTTCAGACACCAGGAACATCCCTGTTTGATCCAGCCCAGCATCCAACCTCAGCACACGCCAGGATAACTGGGAACACTTTTCCAGCATCCCCTGCACATCCTGACCTGGGCGTGCTCCTTCCCAAACTTCCACCCCTTAAAGAACATTTTCTCCTTTTTCCTTTCTTCTGGCATCATTATCCTTCCCTCCTCTACAAATTCCATGTTACATCAGCACCAGCCTTCCCTACCCTGAGGGACGCACCCCCCATGAGGATTGTTCCCAATAGCCTTGAGCTGTTGGGAAGGAATTTAATCACCTTCCCGTAATATAAGAAAATGGAGGAATAATGGGTGGATTTGAGGCCAAGGAAGAGCCATGGTTAGAACCCTAACAAGGAGCTGGCTTCTAATCTGGGCCCTGTGCATGGGGACCATGCAGAACATGAGGAATTTTGATTCCAGTTCCTGCTTTTCTGTTTCCCAGGCTGTAACAGGCAGGATATCCCATAAGGTACATTTGAAGCTGATTATTGGAGAGACATCTCACCGGAGAAATGCTCTGCTCTACATGTGTGGATATGGCTTCCATGAGAACCTCCAAACTCCCAAAACCAAAGTCTAATCTACCCCTGAAATATTTTCTCCTTTCCAGCTTTCATTCCCATGTTCGTCCATCCTGTACATTTCTTCCAGGACACAGGGAACGGCTTCCCACTAACAGAGGGCAGGGATAGATGGGATATTGGGAAGGAATTCCTGGCTGGGAGGGCCAGGAATGGATTTCTCAGAGAAGCTGAGGCTGCTCCTGGATCCCTGGAAGCGCCCAAGGCCAGGTTGGATGGGGCTTGGAGCACCCTGGGACAGTGGAAGGTGAAGAATTTGCAAAAGAGGACCCTTAAGGTCCCTTCCAACCCAAATCACTCTGGGATTCTGGGATTACCTTGAGCATTTTTATCTCTCAAAAAATGGAATAAGATTGTATGACAAAGATTTGGGATAGAGTTCATCTTATAGACCCCACGGGAATTTTCTCCCCTGCTGTGAATAAATAATTTAATGCTCCTGTTTCCCTTCCCAGTGGGACATTCCTGTGGGTCTTACGTCCATCTCACCAAAGCTAACATTAGCTGGAGGATGCTGAAGATGCCTGATCAAAGTTCTAATTATAGCTGTAATAATAACTACAGTTCTGGTGTCACAGATACTTTATCTGGGTTTGGATGACACATTCATGGGAGTTTCCCTGCTCTCTGCCTCTCCTTTTCCTCTCTGCTATCTCAGGCCTGGAAAAGTCTATTTTGGCCAAAAATCCATTTCTGAGCTCTATACCAGTGCTGAGGGAAGGAAGCAGAATGTGGAATTTTCTCACCTACGCTTCCAGATCCTTGGGGAGATCCATGGATTGCTGCTGTGTACCTGCCCAGTCGTTAAAGGCTGAATTAATTGTGTTACCACAGCCTTCCTGAGTGGGCCTTCCCCGGCCATGTCCTCATCTCCCAACCTTTAGTCCCATAGGGAACGCTTCTCGAGCTGCCTAAACCAGGCCTGGGCTGGGAATTGCTGGGCAAGGAGAGTCCTGGAGTTTGTCTTTGGACAAATGGAACATTTGAAGAGGAGTTTTTCGTGGGAATGAGACAAAAACCCGCAGAGACCCTCCTGTTACTAGTTGAGCTAATTAATTTTTCACACACAGACGTTATAACTGCAGTAACACTTGGTAATTATTGATTACTTGTTCGTAATTCCAAAATTATTTAATTTCCATTTTCTGGACAGGGAAGGATTTTGGAAAGATACCCAACTCCTCATCTTGCCTTTAAGCACAGCTTGGTATTCCCTCTTTATAATTACTGATCTTTTAAACCCTTTTTTTTTTTTACATATTTTCTGTCCTGTGAGATATTAATTTTCAGCCAAACCTTCCCCACTGCTCTCCTCAGATTCCTCGCACACCTGGAATGTCATCATTTAGGGATGGGCAAGCCAATATATGATTTCAGGTGAAAATGCAAAGTCTCGTGATGACTTCAGTGAATCTTCAGCAGGATTTAGCTCAAAAAGGTAGAAAAGAATTCCCTGATTTATTCCCTTCTTTCCCAGTGCAGGGAGATATTCCGGGACAGGGTGTCTGACGCATCCTATTGCTCCCATAATAATCTCCTGTATCACAGTCTCTCCTAGCCTACAGTTAGGTTGGATATTGGGAAGAATTCCTTCATGGAAAGGGTTGTCCAGCCCTGGCACTCTCACCCAGGGCAGTGGTGGAGTCCCATCCCTAAAAAGTCGTGTGGATGTGGCACTTGTGGACACGGGTCAGCCATGGCCTTGGTTTAATGGCTGCTTTTTGATTTCGGAGGCCTTTTCCAACCTTAAGAATTCCGTGATCCCACGGTTGGTCACCTCAGAGAGCTCCTTGTCCGGGTGAAGCTTTTCAAGGCCTTTTGGATTTGGTGTCAAACCCAGTTAAACATCCCTCGCCTCCTGCTTCCCTCTCTCCTGCCCTCAAATCAATCCCTAAACATCCCTCGCCTCCTGCTTCCCTCTCTCCTGCCCTCGAGTCAATCCCTAAACATCCCTCGCCTCCTGCTTCCCTCTCTCCTGCCCTCAAATCAATCCCTAAACATCCCTTCCCTCCTGCTTCCCTCTCTCCTGCCCTCGAGTCAATCCCAGAGCTCTTCCTGCCCTCCAGCTTCCCTGACCAGGCAGGGAACTCCAACAAAGAGCTGATCTGGAGGCAAAAATCAATCCTGATTTTTTTTCTCCCCAGGTTCTTTTTCAGCTGGATCAGTTCCTTGGTCAGGTTGAAGGAGTGGGCACAAAAACTTTCGTGTCACAGGGGGACGAGAGGAGGTTACGGACAAAAGGGGCAGAAATGCCAAGATTTGGCTTTTTATAACCAGAATTATAACCACAACTTCCCTCACTCATCCAGGCGGCTTTCCATGAATGACTGGAGAGCTGGAAGGCTCCAAGGGCACTCTGAAATCCTGGATTCAGGATGACAGCGCCCACAGTCAATGCACAATATACACAAATATGCACAGCGTGAGCCTTTGTTTCCACTGAAATAATGCAGTGCAGAAATGATGAATATTTCCTTATCTTGGCTGCCTTCCTGAAACTGAGGAAAAATTGGCTGGTACAGAAGGGAACACCCAGGAAAACATTTTGTGGATAGCCTGGTTATTAATTCGTATTCATTACGTGGCTGTTGAGATCACAAAGGTGGTTTTTTTTTTCAAAGGTAAAAAATAAAAGGATGAAGTCAACATTAAATAATAAAAGACTAAAAAATGTCATTTATTTTCCCCCACGCTACCAGGGCAGAAAAAGCCCCAACAAACAAAAGGGAACACGTCACCATCGACCAACAGAAAAGCAAATAATTGAACAATAAATTATTTCACTTTCCATATATGTTTTGTGAGCCAGTGCTGGGGACGAGGGAGCAGCTACTTCAAATTGGGTGGGAAAGGAGGGAAAAATAAATAAATGAGTTTAACAAAAGCCAATGGGGCTGAAAAAAATTACTGAGAAAAAGGAGGGGCAATTTTTGTCTGCTGTAACGCCCACGCGCGACAGGGAACGAGTGAAAATCAGCCCCAGGGATAATTTACGGATCCTTTTTGAATCCCCACTCAGGCCCAGAAGAACTCATACATTAGAAAGTTAATCAGTAACAAGCAAATTCCCCCAGGAATATTGTGGAAGAGATGACAAGAACCAGCCTGGGGAGGAAAAAAGATGTTGGCAAGTGCTGCTGTTCCCTGTTGGAATGCTGTTGGCATTCCACGGAAGCTGGAGGTCCCGTTGCAAAGACGTTCCCATGGACACAAATCCAACCCCAGTCGGAGCCATTCCGGCTGGTCAGTGCACGGTGGCCAAAGATTCCCTTGGCAGGGAAGACTGGAAGCTTCCTCATGGAGTTACTGGTGGGTCTGGGCCTCTTGGTCCGTATAAACGTTCCTTACAATAACGATCACTCCAGGAGGCCACCTCCAGATCTCCCACGAAAACAGGCTCCAATCAAATCTGATGCTGTTATCCAAACTCTCATATTTTGGGTTTATTTGGTCCAAGCAGAACAAAATGCTCAGCAACAAGTCCATGACCAAATTCCCAGGGTCCGGCTCTTCCTGACCATAGTGTGAATTCTGGATCATGGAAAAGTCCCTCTTGGATTAGGAATTCAGCTCCTCTTGGCCATCTGCAAGGAAGGGTTGAGTGACCATCATTGGGTCTCCAATATCTCCACTGAGGATTAACTCCACTGCCTAAATGGAGAGGCTGAGGCCACCTGAGATGCAGAAGTCTCACCTTTCCCAAAATCCAGAAGCTGAGCAGAGAGGCTGCGTCTCTTACATCCAGGCATGGACCACAGCCATGGGATTCACCTCCTTAAAGGAGGTATTCATCCTCCGAGGTTCATCCTGCTCCTCTGAAATCTGACGGATTCCGTCATCCCGAGTGGACATCTCCGTCTGCTCATGGGGTGTGCCAACGCTGCCACTGGTAGAACCTTCTGGTCCGTGTGTGAGCCTCTCTGTGGCTCCACTTTTCCAGATCTGAGTTTTCCACAGCTCTTGATGTTGATTCTGACTCCACATCAACAAATCCAAGCTTTAGCTCTGATTTATTTGAAAGCCCTTATACAGGTAAGTGTCTTCTCCATGCTCCTTGTCAACTTCTTTCCTTGGGTTTTTAAGGAGGATTTGCTCTTCCAAATCTGTCATCCTGGTGGTTTTGCCAGCACTAAATGCCTAAAATGTTGGGAACAGCCATGTTGTGTGGGAGTGAGGAGATTTTATCATCATTTATGTCCATAAGTGGGCCTTTCCAAGGACCACAGTGAGGGAGGGTTTTGTAACATAGGGACAACTTGAAAACAGCACAGCTAAAAAACCAGAAATGTAGGAGAGACACGGATTAGGATTTCCTCTGATCGGATACTGGTTTTGTTCCGAGCTCTTAATTTTCCAGGCAGCTGTTCAAGCAAAGGCATGTCTTTGAAATTCCCCTACTTCCCCAAAAATATCCCTAATACTCATAATTTATCAGTGCAAGGTCTCAACCAGTCTCTGGTCCAGACAGGATGCAGTGCTTGGCATGTAGACAAAATGGAAAATGTGGGGTTTTCCCAAAATTTTATTGTTTTAAGCTGTGATAGTGGGGTTAGAGCACAGCAGGAGCGCGAGGGAGGAAATGGGATCTTCCAGTGCAAGGCGGGGCAGCTCTTTTAGGGGATTTGGGAATGAGGATGGGGATGAGGGGCTGGATTTAGTTTGTCCCTCTCCAAAAGGGAGAACCAGGACGTCTTTCCAGCAAAGAGAGGTTGAACCAGCTCTTTGCAGCAACACTCAGGTCTCTCTTGAGATCCAAGAAAATCAAAACAAGAAGTCCAGACAGTTTTTTGGAAATGTTTTGTCTGTCCTTTCATTGCCACTCCCTTCAGCTAAGGATTAGCCGAGGGCTGTCCCAGGCCTGGCCCAAACAGGAGCAGGAAGGCGGGAGTGTTTCCCTCCCTGGAAGGGTTGGCATCGGGATGGACCCGTTGCATTTCTCCGCCAGAACAGAGAAGCCATAAATCCTGCCGTGGGGCGGTTCTTGAAAGATCCAGGGAATACACTAATCCCCAAAATGAGCTGGGTATTTCTCTGCCTCCGAAAACCTCTGGGCCAGTGGAAATTAATCCACCTGAATCTCAGCAGCAGCCTCGCTTCCTTTCGATCTGGATCCAGGTTGGAAAAGCCCTCGGAGAGCATCGAGTCCAATCCTTATCCCGGAACTGCCAAATCCACCATTAAATCACATCCTGAAGCACCACCTTTCCACGTCCTTTAAGCCTCTCTGGGGATGATGAATCCACCTTTTATATATCCTACAGTAGGTACCGTAATTTAAATACAATATTGTCACTCTGGACGTGTTAAGATTCTCTTCAGGTTTCCCAAGGAAGCTGAATGGTTCAGAGCAAAGCGCTCGTGGCTTTTGGAAAATAAGAAATCTTACAAATTTATGCTGATTTTAGGATCCTAAATTGCGGAGGTGACCGTGTCACCTTCCTGGAATTGTGCACAGTTCATGGAATGATTTAGAAAAGCAAAAAAGAAATATTTTAACATGTTCCTTCTTTTGCTTTTATAACTTGGGAAAGGTTTTTTTTGACTCGTTGTCTGCTCATTTCAAGTCCATAATTCCTGTTTGGGTTATAACAAATTTCCAGGAACATGATAAACAATTTAATAACCATAAACCATGAGGATTCTCCGTGTTTTGACACTTAATTTTCCTTTTTCTTCTTCTATCTGCAGATACTGATTGATGACTTTAAACTCTTCATGGTCAGATGTTCAGTTTTCTTCATCAACAGCTTTCCCAGACTGGGATTTTTCTTGGAACTTATGATTGAATTTTTTTCATGTCCATGTTTCAATTTCTTCTTCACGGCCTAAAATGAAATCAGCACGGCCTTCCCATGGCTTTCCTTTACAAAATTACCTCGTCTGTCACTCCATCCTCTCGTACATCTTGGAAAATGCTTTGGTTGACTCTTAAAAAATCTCCGTTCCCGTTCCTGTTTCCGTTCCCGTTCCCGTTCCCATTCCCGTTCCCTTCCCTTCCCTTCCCTTTCCGAACTTCCCTTCCCTGAAACTTCCCTGAAACTTCCCTTCCCAAACTTCCCTTCCCTTCCTGAACTTCCCTTCCCTTCCCAAACTTCCCGAACTTCCCAAACTTACCTTCCCTGAACTTCTCTGATCTTCCCTGAACTTCCCTTCCCTTCCCTGAACTTCCCTTCCCCTTCTAATATAAAATGTCCCAATGACTGAACAAAAAAAATCTTTTCCCAAATATTCTCACCCCTGAACATCGCAAATTCACAAATATAAAAATTGCTTTACACCCAAAAGTCCTTGATTTCCAAGCTCTTTCTCACGCCTTACAGATCTTGTATTTCCACACAACCATTAAGGATGGAAAAGACCTTTTAGGATCGAGTCCAACCCTCAACCCAGCTCTGCCCTGTTCACCATGAAACCCTGTCCCCAAAATTCAATGGGATTAATGCACACTGAGTATAAATAATATTAATTCTTAGCAATATTTTAATCTGCTGTTCTGTGTTTTCCCAAATTAGCCACAACCCCCCAAAATTAATGCCTGGTGCAGTTTGTGTTCTGTGCGTTCATATCCTTCGGGAGGACATCAAACAGCTTTTCCCGACACAATAAATCTCCTAAATAAATATATTCTTTCTTCCACCTGATTTCTTTGGGGGGGAAAAAATGAAAATCCCGATCTACGGAATAAATATTTTGGCCCATAAGGTTTTGCCATGGAAACTCCAAGTGTTCCCTGCGAGGTTTTGGCACTGCACGGACCGATGAAGCCACACCAACTGATTTTCTCTATTTTAGGGAATAACTGGAGCTTTTCAGCAGGAAAACAGGGAAGGATTAAGGTCAATCACACCCTCGGAGTGAATTTTGGAATCCCAAATACTCCCCCGAATGGTTGGTGCAGCACATCCAGTTTTAAATACGGAATATGACAACATAACAAAGAGCAATGAGGTGCTTGTTGAAATAGGACCCCAAATCTGCTCAGGGTTGTGGTTTTGGGGGTGGATTTTAAAATTTTTTTTTCATTGTATCCATTATTTATATACTGATATTTAGATACTATTTATATACTTATATATTTATATTCTATGTGTCTACTTGTGTATTTACCACCTTTTATGCATCTTTGAGCAGGGAGGTTGAACCAGGCAACTCCGCCCTGATTTCTGTGATCTGGGTTGATTTATTTGCTCCAGCTTCTCTCCTCAATCAATAAAAAAATAGATCGATTATTTCTGTTCTTAATTGTGACTGTGGTGGTATAACAACAACAGAAATGATGTAATGACCTCGCTCAATATGAAGCTGTTGTGTAATTGTCTGGTAATTGTGTGGGGGAGAGAGTGAGAATTTTATGGAAGAAAGAAGGAGCCTAATTTTATGTATATATATATTTATATATCTAAATATTCTTTAAAGAATAAGCAGAATCCTTCTTCAAGCTTATAAAGAGAGTTAAAAAAAAGACCCAGCACCACAAAAATGCTCCCTGTGCCCTTCAGACCCTCCTCTTTTAACCTCTGCGTTATGAGCACAATGCAACCGCCGCAAGAATAACAAAAAGCAGGAAAATCCCAATTTTTCCTGGCCTTTTATTGCTAGAGCTCCCATCTCGGTCTGTCTGCAGGGCTCTGTCAACACATGGTGAGTAAATCCTGTATTAGAAGCAGCAGGGCGGGGCGAACTCCCTTATTTTATTATTCCTAATATTATTTTTGACCGCGGCCGTCAGAGGGAAATCATTAAAGGAAATCAATCCAGGATGTGAGCAAAGCAAACCTTTTTGATTCCAGCCTTTTTCTGACTCATTGTTCTCGCCGGCTGCTCTGGCTGCGGGGGCTGTTTGGCCAAGGAAAGTTCACCTGGAAATGTGAAAAAAATTCCAACGTTTTCCTGACGTCATCGGGTGAAACACAATTGGCAGCTTCCTAAAGGTGAGGTTGGTTCTGAGCATTCCGGGAGGGAAAAAAAAAAGGGAAAAGAAGGAATCCTTCCCAAGTTTCTTAGGTATCCCAGCATCCAAGAAATGCTCTTGGAGCATTTTTCCTGACTGCACCTTGGCTTCTGCAGGAAAACGTGGTTACCTGAGAGAGGGCAGGGATGGGTGGGATATTGGGAAGGAATTCCTGGCTGGGAGGGTGGGGAGGGGCTGGGATGGAATTCCCAGAGAAGCTGTGGCTGCCCCTGGATCCCTGGCANCTTAAGGTCTCTTCCAACCCAAACCATTCCATAATTCCATGATCTGGGCTTGTGATGATTCCCAGGGACACCTCCCACTATCCCAGGGTGCTCCAAGCCCCGTCCAACCCGGCCTTGGGCACTTCCAGGGATCCAGGGGCAGCCACAGCTTCCCTGGGCAACTTCCACAGTGATATGGAATTCCTCAAATTCCTTAAAACCATCCTGAAGCTGAAGGACCATGGTGAGGGTCGATCCCACCACAGATTTATCCATAGTGTTTGTTAAAGAAGCAAATAAAAATTCATCTTCTGGGAGATGCTGATCCAGGAGCAGCCTCTCTCCAGTCCCAGCTCCCCGTTCCCGGCTCTCCAGGTACAGGATTCCTCAGCTGATGGTCAGACAGGACATTTTTCCATGTGTTTTTAAGGTTTTTTCACCCATAAACAAAATCCCACCTTTTATTTTCCTGTCAAACCAAATACCTGCAATATTTCTTTTCGGTTTGGCCAGAAGATTTCCTTTCTGCTTGACAGAGCAGACCTCACATCCGTGAAATTTTTCTCATGGAAGAGTGGGAAGGAAAGAGAAGAAATTCTTAAATCTCTACCCAGCAAAAGGACGTGAAATTCCCAGTTTTGTGGACCTGCAGTCCTTGATTTATCTGCAATGCCTCGATTCTGGAATTTTCACATCCTGTCTGAATTTATGAATTCTGATTTCTTCTCACAGTTCTTCTTCCTGTGCTGCCAATCAGGAATTCCACCCTCCACTGGATAAAGGAAAACAGAGCTGAACCCACTGGATGTGCTGGCGAAAAGGAATTATTTTAATTAACTGGCATTTTAGACTCATTAAATAAATACACAAACACAGGATTTGAAGCTCAACTCAGCACTGAAGCACCCAGAGACATTTTAACGAAACAGAATTTCATCCTCGTTTCCCCTGGAAACTGAAATTGTCGGTGGAATTCAAATGCTGATTAGGAAACTTTGGAAGTTTGGTGGAAATCTCTTTTCTTCTGTCGCGGAATGGGTTTTTAAAGGAATATTTTGATAGCAGTGCTGCAGAATTGGAGTTTTTTGATGATATTTCTGAGCTGGATCCTTGCCTCCACTGATGGAAGGGAATAAAAAGGAGACCGAAGATTTAAAAAGGGAGAAGGAAGAAGGAAAAGAAATATATTCGACCGAAAAGGAGGAAAAAAGGGTTTTAAATCCATGGAAAGACACAGTGGTCAAGAAAATTGAGGAAGATGAATGGAACCAGAGGCAGAAAATGCCTTGGAGGTTACATGGAAAAAGAAGTTTGCTCTGAGAAAAGAATCTAAAGGAAAGTAATTTATTGATGAAGAGAAAGAAATGAATTCCAGATCAGGAGAAAAAAGAGAAACCAAAAGAGAGACGTGAAAAGGACGGAAAAAAAGTTTAAAAATCTTGGAAAAAACCATGAAGGGAGAGGTGGATGGTGCCACTGTGCTCCGGTCCCTTCCCTGCTCCGCGGGAATGATTTCCCTCCAGGACGTCTTTTTTACAAACCCATTTCTTTTCTTTCTTTGCTCCTGGTGGCTGAGAGCAGGGAGGGGAGCCCTCAACCCTCTGAGTCATCCATGAACGGAAGGAATTCCATCGCTGACCCTTTAGGGCGTGGGGGAAGTGTCCCCATTGTCCTCTTGAAGGAACATTCCCTGACAGAAATGGGAAATGAAACCCATCAGCTCCT
>WEIT01042087.1:111817-123376 GCA_013389985.1 Dryoscopus gambensis | reverse complement strand
AGCACTTCGTATTTCTACCAGGTACTGGCTGTAACTCAACAGGAAGAAGGGATATTGTCCCCAAGCAAAGTCCTACTCAACATCAAATGGAGAGCTCAGCAATTGCTCCTTATCACACAAACTGACAGGCTTGCATTTTCTGCTCATACAACACCCAGCATTAAACCTCCAGGCTAGGAATGGGGAGAATTATCCAGCCGCTCCCAACCTGTACAGACTAATTTTTTACGTCCCCTCTTTGAGGGAAGATTTTTTTTCTAAAAGCGCCTGGCAATTTCTATTTGATAAATTTGCAGCTAGTGCTAAGGGCTGGTGATGTGTTTTACCTGCCCTCGTATCTTTCCAAAGCTTGACATAGCTATTCTGACTTTTGCTATTTTTGTTAAGAGAGTTGAGAACTGCTTTACATCCTTTTCAGTACAAGTAACGAGCCCATACAATATCTGTACAACATCCAGTTCTCCCAGTTAGGAACTCCAATAACCTTTCAGGTCCAAGTCTCCAACCACTGATTTCCCGTAAGCTCCTAGTGAGGAACTGCTCTCCCCACCATGGTTGTATTTGGTGGAGTAAAATGTTCAAAGGATACATTTTTCTATTATATACATAACCTCAAATGTTCTTGTGAGTTATTCTGTAATCCTGAACTACTTTTCTAGAATGTTCAGGCTCTTGTAGGAGCTAAAAAATACTCATTTCTATACAAAAAAACAACCCCAAATCCAACAAACCTGACAGAACTCTACCATCCTCTATACATAACTGAACATAAGTATAATAAATGGTATAGAAAAACAGAAGTGGTACAATAGCAATGGGATTGCAATCATTTCGTATTTTTGATTCAAGTACTAGGATAGAATCTGATGGCAGGACTTGATCAGTGGAAGTTGCCACAGATCATGGCATAAAAAGCAGAGTTTCCAAAAGGAAAAAAAAAAAAGAAAAGAATAGGAGATTGCCTGTGACAGGAATCAAACCTATAAACAGGAAAAATGAAAGGGCGGGGGGGTTGTGTGTGTGAGCATGGCACAGCATGAAAAGTACTTTAAAAGGATACCAGCCATTCCAAGCGTCTGTTCCAGACAAACAAAAAAGGAATCTGCACTGCATACCTTTTGTACCTGAAAATTTGAAGGCTGGATCACCTCACAGAGACTTTGTTTATAACCACTGTATACACAGGCTCCTGCAGAGGAGCAGTGATTTTAAGGACAATGAATTTTTTTAAAATTCCTAACATTTAGCAGGAAGTTTGGAGCAGAAAGACATCTTTCTGACAACAGGGACTAGCATAATGAGAAGAGAAGGGCACATAACCCTGTTGTCATCCCCTCACCCCAGCAATCAAATCACTCGTCAGAAAGAGCCAGATAGTCTGGCAGAGTTAGATACTTAGAAATTAAGCAATGTGAATATATCCTACTTGTTAACTTTCAAACTTGTTGTAAAGGCAGAGCAGCTCCAAACAACACAAAATACGAAACAGGCTACGGAGTGCAGATTTTAAATCTCTGAAACACAATTCATGGAAGAAAACAAAACAGTTCTACTCAACTGCTTTGCCAGTCAAGCTAGTGTCCTTTTAAAATAATTCCCTAGTTTAAACTAATGACATTTATATTCGGTAATGGACTTCAGGTGGAATTCATCTTCCAAATTTAGACATCCATCTGGGGGTGAGATGAATCATGCAGTGAAAGTGCTTATTTCTCTCTACTGACTATAACGGGAGCCTACAGAACCAGCTTATGTATAGGCAGCCAAAGCTGGCATTCACCAACCTGTCTCCTGACAGCTAATGCACAAGTTTAAGTGCCATGGCATGCCTAATGGTCATTTTCTTCCACTGACTCAAAAAATCAGGCTAGAAAAGTTGTCTTTCAACAGGGTGAGAAGCAGCACTGCCACAAATTAGCAACTGGAATTAGCTTAAGTTGTATGTAAATACTAGCACTCATTATTTTCCCCCTGCACAACAGATAGATGTCTGTTCATGGAAAAATAAGCACACCTTTCAAATAAAACCACACATGCTTCTGACATCTTTGTACAAATCTTGACATCTTTGAATATGATATAATTATTTTAAAATAATGCAACCACGTAAGGAAAGCTATCAAGAAGTTCACATGTTCAGAAAAGGATGTGTAACTGGATGAAAATATTTTACAAAGTCTACTAATTCCTTAACCTCAGCCTAAACTTCAAAAATATTTCTAAAGAAAGCAGGAACTAAGGATTCAATCATCAGTGACACAGTAAAGTACACTACTAAATCAAAAGAATCTATTATGATTGAACCAAACAGTTAAAACCTGTTATTTGCAGAGCTGCCACCTTCACAAAAGGAACAGGGCAGCTGTACTAAATAGCAGTCTCTTGTTTCAAACAGTGTGAAGATTCTCAAATGGAGTATTGCTGTCCAACACAATATTACTTCTTAATTTACAAGTAGAGAAGTCTCTTGATTATTTCAGTAGTCATTAGAGACATAGAGAAATATATTTTTATCAATAAGCATGTCTGGAGGAGGAAGTGCAATACAAAATCACTGCAAAGGAGTCAGAAGGGAGGGCAGAAATAGTCTGCCTACAGTCAGCCCATGCCATGCATTTGTTTGACCTATACACACTCAAAAACACCTCTTCCTTAGAACATCCATTACATGACCAAAATGTACTATGCACCAGTAAGAGGATAAAGTCTTATGAAATTAAGCCATTGACTGACATGTACCTGCAGTCCTATCCCTGGTCTGAACACGACTGGATTTTATATTTTGGAGATTTTATATTTTGGTGGCACGCACCAGGTCTCACAAAGAAAAGAATATGTAACCAATGGCCCTAAAACACCCTTTAAATATCTTAGCACCCCAGTGTGGCCCAAAGTTTGAGTGCTACTGCTAGAAAGGATTCTGGAAAACTGGTAACAGAGAAATAAAAATCAAAAAGGGGCAGACTTTGAAACAATGTAATGGCTGTACTAAGCAAGATCCAGAGGTCCTTGTCTATTCCAATATCCTCTTACTAACAGCAGCCAAGAGTGAAGCATGTAAGAATACAATAAATACATAGCGATGCTTCCCCAGAATATTCCTTGATCCCCCAACAGTTTCCAGAAGCAGGATTTCCTGAACAAGAATAGGTAGGTATTTGATGATTCTTCCACGTAACAGCAGTTTCCCTCTACACTGATGTAATGTTTAGACTCCTTAAATTCCTGAGGCAAGAAATTCTATAGCTTAATTACATGTTCTGTTGGGAACCACCTCCTTTTGTCTGTTTTCAATTCTTTAGCTGCTATTTTCATTAGATACCTCTTAGTGTGCATGCACTAAAAAAAGACAGTGAATAAACACCCCCTATTTTTGTCCCGTTGGTTGCTGAACACTTAACAGGATTCTGCCACATCACTTTTTGGTCACCTTTTCTACCTTAACAAATTCATGCTGCTCCTCTTACAGAAACTGTTCCGTATTTCAGATTCTCTCTTCCTTAAAACTTCAACGACGTTCTTTTTGCAGTGATGACAGGCATAGGCATAAGCAGGGCAAAACTGCGTAAGATGATTAAATTTCTTAAAAGTTGTAATCATTATTCCTCCTTTCTTTCCTAACCATTTCTAGTGGCAGTAGTTAGCTTTGAGCTCATCTTTTTAGATGAGAAGGCAAGCTTATTCTTCCCCAACTCTAAATGGAACACATGAAGGAATTTATGGCAAATTTCATCTGCCATTTTAACGTCTGGTTGATGAGCAATGTGGATTCCCTGTGTAATGCTAGGGTCTGCCTTTGCATCTGCTACCCATCAATAAAGTCTGTGAGCTCGCTTTTCTTCTATTCACCTTATTAACCTGAGGATGTTCTGTTATCGTAACCCTGTAGAATTATTACCTTGAGCCCCTCTCTACTCTATTTACTCCAACTCTTCCTCTTATATTTTAGTCATTAATTTAGCCACATAAAATCCTTTCCCTCTATCCTGTGGCTGCTTAGTTTCTTCACAATTCTTTGGTGGGGGTCCTAGTCAAATGCTTGTTGGACATCCAAGGAAACTGCTTCTGTCAGATCTTTATTCATGTACTCGCCTTCAAAAAGCCTCCAGCAAGTTTGCAAAACATGACATCCCTTCACAGCAGGCCCTTAACTCTTCCTCAATATATCATCTTTATCCACGTTATTTTCATTATTATTATTTTGACTGATTTACTTGGAACAGATGTCAGCCTTAGTAATCTGTAGTTCCCCAGATCCGTCCTGAAGCCTTTTTTTAAAAGGGTGTCACACACAGATTTGGACACTATAGATCACACACACATGAATTTATATCTTATCTAAAGCTAAAGCTATCTTAGGTGTTGTATTTGTTGCTTACTGTCTACAGCAGAATGATTCTTGCTTGCTTGCTGTTTGGAAAGCTGTACTTTTAAGTGCAAAGCAGGCCTCTCTACAGACATGAAAGCAGTTTTCATTTTTTCCACAGAAGGTTTAAGCATTATCTTTAGGAAGATCAGTATATGATAAAGATTTACTGTAACAGTAATACTACAAATATTTGATTGCATCAAAAAGCCTCTCTTATCTTTCCAGTCTGTAAATAATAGTTCCATAAATATATGCTCCTGTGCAGCAGTAGCCATTCAACTATGTAATAGCTGTCCTAATTACCAAAAAACACAAATGAGTTTGTGAAGACACAGTTATTCATTTGCAAATGAGACAGCATTCAAAGACAAGTAAAACTTTTAACATCTTTCTGGAATTGAGAACTTCTGTAGAAATTACAACCAATAAGCAGGCAACTTGAGATATGGACTTAAACAATGTCCACAAGTATTTTTAGGCTCACCCATTTTGTGAAGTTGCAGTTTTATAACAAAGTTTTTAAGTGCCATCTAAGTTTCAGGTTTAAATTCACACAATTTTTCTTCAATGTAGTGCTGACTTTCATCTCTTAACTCACAAGTCCAAAGACAGAGTTGAAAATTAGTCTTACAAACTGATCAAGTGCTTTTCTGTGGTGCAGGCTTAAATGCTAGGTTCATTGTGACCGTATTTCTACTGGCAGGATGTTAAGGTTAAACATAACAGTGTGTTTAAATCCATATGCAACTGTTTCAGCTCCTTTTTCACCTCTGTATTTTGCATGAGTCTAATAGAAGCTTGTAGTTCTAATACCAACAGAAAAGCAGCACGGATTTGTCAATTCAGTACGTTTAAGTCAAATGGAGGGAGAAAATAAAAAAAAACCAACATTATCAAGACTGGAAAAAAGATCATTGGAGCAAGCATAGTCACATCCTTTGTTTTTACAGCATTAAGCAGAAAAAATATTACCCCAATTACAGATGCTGAAAAAACACCTTTCCAAATATGAGATGAAAACATTTCCTTGTCTTAAAACCTCTGGTGCTTCTCAGTCTTCTGGGCAGCAGGAAAGTTAACAGTAGCCTCACTGCTGCTGCTGCGGGAGTGAGAGGACACAGCTGACACTAAAGCCATACACAGCCTTGATATTAATAGCAGAAAGCTAAGACAACCAAGAGAACAATGCAGTTGCATAAGAGTTTTCTCCCCTCTTCCCAAACTGTCATAAGAAAGCTGGGAGGAACAAAAACAAATTTGTCTGTGAAAACAAACAAAAACATTCTGCCTTTCAACACCTGTATTTAGTTTAATTTCAACTGCCACACTTACTGGTTTGGCCCTCTTAAATCATTTAATGAAAATCACATAACAGCTGAAACTGGAAGGGACATCTGGAGGATGCCTATCCCAACCCCCCCTTGCTCAAAGCATGTCAATGACAGCAAGTTGCTCAAGGCTGTGTCCAGCTGGGTTTTGAGTTATTGCCAAGGATGGAGAATCCACAATGTTTTTTGGACCACCTGTTCCAGCGATCCATCACCCTTACCATAAAAAACCCCTCTTTTTCTTCTCACGTTTAAATGGAATTTCCTGTATTAAAATTTGTGCCCATTACTTTGTGCTATCAGTGGAAACTACTGAGAGCAGCCTGGCTCTGTCCTCTTTATTCCACCCCATTAGGTTATTTACACATGTAGGGTGCTCCCGAGCATTCTCTTCTCCAGGCTGAGCAATCCTAGCTTTCTCAGCTTCTCCTCATAAGAGAAATTCTCCAGACCCTCAGTCATCTTCGTGGCCCTTTGCTGGACTCTCTCCAGTATGTCCATGTCTTTCTTGTACTGGGGAGCCCAGAAGCACACAGCACTTGAAGTGGGGCCTTACCAGTGCTGAGTAGGGGGAAAGGATCACCACCTTGATCTTCCAGTAACTTTTCCTAATGCATCCAGAACACTTCTGGCCTTCTGTGCTGCAACGGTACATTGATGGCTCACATACATCTTTCCCAGCATCTTTTCCACCCTGTGTCCTTTTCTGCACTTTCTTTTCAGCTGATTGGACTCCACCACATACTGGAGCCTGGAGCTGCTCCCCTCCAGGATCACTGAACTTCCCATTACTGAACTTCCGGAGGTTCCCATCAGACAATTCCTCTGTCGATGTCCCTCTGGATGTCAGCACAACCCTCTTTGGTCTATCAGCTCGGCCTGCAAGCTTGCTGAGGCTGCACGTCAGTGTGACCCCCGGGTCAGTAACAAAGGTGTCACACAGGACTGGCTCTGGTACTGAGCCCGGCGGTACACTGCTAGTGACTGGCCACCAGCTTTTCAGCCACTTGTGACATTGTGCCACTGATGCCAACCCTTTGAGCCCATCAGGTCAGACAGTTTCCAGTCTCCTTCACTGTTCACTTACCTGGCATGCACTTCACAGGTTTGTTTATAAGGATGCTATGGGAGACCGCACTGAAAACCTCACTGAAGTCAAGATAAACAATGTTCCCTGCTCTGCTCTCATCTACCCAGCCAATCTCATCACACAAGGTGGTTAAACACGATTTCTTCTGCATGCTACGTTGACAGATCCAAATCAACGTCTGGTCTTTCATATTTGAAAGTTATTCTATCATTTGTTCTTCATCTTCTCCAATCTAAGCTTTTGTTTTGTTTTTTTAATTTGGATGTCTACAATACACTTACTAATAGTTGTACATCTACTAATGGAGATGTCCCTAAAACAACTAACAATCTCACAGCACTGCTTAACAAGCTACTTATTCCAGCCAGGCACTGAAATAACAATGCTGCTTTTTTTCTCCACAAATGTATGTAAGCTAGTAGCAATGTTGTTGCAGCTGTAATGGCCTAGTGACCTCACAGAAGCAAGGAAAACACCCCTCCTCCCTGCCCCCAAATATACTCACTACTTACCACCCGTAAGAAATTTTCTCTCCTTTAAACTGGCTATTTTGTTAACAGCATCCTTTCTACACATTTAGGATAATAACCATATTTTGTCAGGCTTTTGGCAGAAATAACTTAATTTCTCAGATTTCCTGGTCTCCCTGAAACAGAAACATCAGCAGTTTCAGGGACCATCTTCTCCACATTTTTTTCTTAACTTTTTTCACCTTATCTCTTTCCTTCAGAAGTGCAGTGAAGAAATATGAGGCTCCAAACTATGCTTAGAAAAGGTTCATCCTTACACTATCAGGTATGAAAGAAAGCACAGCACTAAACCCTCTGCACTCAAGTGATGATGTACTTAGAAGGTAAGCATCCTTTCAACCTCCACTAAAACTAAAAACGCATCAAAAATTTTGGCCACCAAAGAAGCAATGCAATTTTCATAAATTCTGCCCACTTTTAAACAATTCCAGGTAATGGATAATCCAGTAGCTGGCTTGGCTAAATGGTAGCTCAGCTCTGTAAGCACTACAGTAATGACAGGCTACAGTTGTGGTTTTACACTGTATTATACATCCAACTAAGTGTTTCAAACACATGCTGTGGCATTAAATGGAGCTGCAAGAGCAGATTACAACATGAATCCTGTATTCTTTCACCAATTTAGCAATGTACTGCCAAAAAGGAGTCCATTTTAAAAGCCGCGTTGTATGTTTGGCCAGGACACGTCCGCTATAGCTCTGACAGACCACAGACAATTGTCTGACAACTACTTCTGGGGTACTAATGCTCTCTGCAGCCCAGTGATTGACTAAAATATTTAAAATAAATTTTGACATAATCCAAATCAGATTATAACAATTTTCAAGCATCTGATGCTCTGGGCCAATACTAGTTGACAGCACCCATTTAAAAACTCTTTCACACCCATACAAAGTTAAATCAACTTGGCACTCTCTCTAGTAGGCAATTGTCTCCTTAAAGTATGAGCACTATTCATCCAAGTGAATTCCTGCATTAAGGGGGCAGTTGGCTGGCATGGGGAGGACCGAACTGACTGACAATGCGCCTTAGTCACAAAGAAGTTGCAGCAAGAGTTTCTAAAAACCAAAAAGCAGTTAGGACCATGAATAGATGAAGCAGGCTGAAGACACAAAAGTACAGGATGTGTCCAGGAAGATGCCGGTGCTTCAATAAGCTTCCTAACTATGACTAATCTTAAAACAGTTCTCATGTCTTGTTTTGTAAATTTAGCATCTCAAGTGCTTCAGAGAATTTCAGCTTACTACTTAACCCCTTAACACCAGCAAAATACTGCGGCAACAGTTATTTGTGGAGGGCTTTTTTCCAGAGCTATGTATGCTAAACAGCTAAAAGCTCTGTGAAGCTTCCTAGGGAGGGGATTTTATTTCACCTCTGAAATATTAATAAAGAAATGTGGGGCAGCATTTAAGGGCTCACTCTCAAATTATTCTAAGGAGATTACAATATTCCCATCCCCCTTCCCCTTGTGAAATTTCAAAAAGAAAGAACAAGAAAGCCATACAGAAAGTGCTTAGGTCATAATAATCACACAGACAGTTGAATTAATTAATGATTCCAACAGATACCAGAAGGACTGAAAGAAAAACTTGAGACGCAAGAGCGCAAGTGATAGATTTTACAAGAAGTTTAGCAGTGTATTACTTAAGTAATCAAATCACTACATTTGAGCTCATTTGTCAAAATATTATTTCTTCATCATTTGTGCACACAATACAGATACTGTTGTGTTGTGTAGAGCGTTAGTGAAAGATGCCAAAGGCACTAACTGTCTACTGTGCAACTCAATGGGATAACTCCAGACACCACCAGCAAACACATGGGATAACATCCAGACAAATTTTTGGTGTAAATGAATTACACTCTTCTCACCTCAGTAAGACTACATAAAGCCACTCAGGATGCCAGCGTGAGGCTGAAAATACAAACAAGGCTCCCCACACCTCACACAGCTTGTTATATAAAGCCTACTAGATTTAAACAACAATTTAAACAGATTCCTTTCATCTGGTTAAGGATAAACTACTCAAAAGTTTGCTGACAGTTTACCAAGTCTTTGTTTTCTCATGATAATTCTTAGGCCACACAAACAAAAAAGTTCATAAAGAGATTCTAGTTTCTGAAAAATATTTGTAGTCAATGTTAAGTGACACGTTATTCACTGCTCAATGCAGTGAACTAATATGACTGTACTATCTAATTGAAAAAGGGAAAAAAAATCTTTGATTCAACTGCTAAATTAACCTAGCTGTTTGAGCTAACAGATCCAATTTCACTGCCTGTTAAGGCAGGCAACACTTTTTTTTGTCTTCATTTTATACTCTAATGAAGTCTACTTCAATAGAGTTGCCTCCACTTATCCCAGAGGACAATTTAGTTCTTTTGTGTAAAGCTAATCCAGTTCTCCCTGAAGTCAAGGGGAATTTTGCACTTGACTTCAGTGTGAAAAAGGATCGACTCCTAGAATAGCAATGCTAAAATATCTGTGAATAAAAAGAGGTTCAGATTTTCCAGTTTCTAATTAGCCAAAAAAAACCCCACAAACAAACAAAGAAACAAACTACCCTGAAGCAAACCTTTAAAAAAGGGGAAAAAGGTCTAACTTCCATTTCAGCTAAAAGCATGTGAAAAGTTATTTTACACGGTAATGTTTTTAAAGAGAATGATCCCATTCAAATATTCTGACTGTAAAAACTGTACTATCTCCATCTGCTTTGGCTTTCAGTTTCAGGGAAGCTCGAGGGAAAAGTCAAAATCCATCAAATCTAGGAAATACTTTAAGAGAAGCAACAGTTAATTGGCATGGTTCCCAAGCCATAGAAATCCTGCAGCAGCAACACTTGCAAACTTTTCAAATTTTCCATCAGAGCGGTCAGGGTTTCCTCAAGAACATCTTAGGCTGTGATCAATCCACTGGCTCAGAAGTTTTTGCAAGTTACTCTGTTGGACTAAATATGACTTGATTCCATCACATAAATTACCTGTTTACCTGGCTACACTGTACATATAATGCAGTAAACAATGTTTACTTCTAAGTATTTGTATAACAGCAAAAATAGAGTACAACAGACCTATGAAGCCAAATTAAGTTATATGCCGACTGACCATGTTATATACAGTTATAATAGTAAGTTACCCTCCTGATGGCTTTTTTTTAATATTTAAAGTGGAGAAATATTTTTTTTTAAATGGAAATTTCTATAAAGACACAGATTTACTTTTCAGATAACCTATACTGAATTTAAAAAAATATTCAAACTACATTGTTAGCTACCAAAACTTTAAGCAAATTTAAATCACCAAACCAGAAGTCATTCATAACCACCTGAAATCAGAATTTGAATACCCAAATATCTAAAGTAACATAAGCTGTTGCAAGTGTAAAGAATATTCCACTCCTCAGTGTTATGTAGATACTGGTTCATTAGAATCTTAGAAACGTTTAGGGAAGACAAGGTTAAATGACAGGAGAGATTTTTTTGTTTCTGTTTTCAAAGAAAACAAAACCTTGGAAGTATGAGATCTATCCATTCTAATACCATAGAGGTTGTGGTCACCAAAAAATTATTCACAAACTAAAGCTAATATTCCCTTTTGGAAATAAATCTATCAAATTTAAAACAAAATGTGGTTTGCAATACAATTATTGCCCTCTACATCCTTATCTAAGAAGCAACATATTAACTTGTACTTTAAAATGTAACACTGGTTATTTATATGGGTTTCAATCAGAATTTCCATTCAAATGCCACTGAACACAAACTAGGAAGAAAACAAATTGTCTTGCATAGAAATTGCAGTTTCATTGCCTAAATAACTGTATATATAGCTTAAGAGAATTACTAAGACACTTTATTATTACATTAAATATACGCACAAAAAATCCATGCCCCTGGCAAAAAGCTAACACAGGATTAGTGTAAACCTAATATGTAAGAGTCAATATATTTTACCAACTAATAAGGCTCAACCTCTTTCTTTGGGAAAAGAACGAAGAACCCCAAGTATAAATCTGAGGTAAAATAGTAATTTAAAATAACCATATAAAATAAAAGCGTCATGCTTGTTAATGTAAGTCACGTATTAAGTTAGCTATGATTTCACCATGTATGCACCAGATTTAAATAGTATTCTGATGGTATGTCAGACCTAAGTGAAAGGGAAGGGGAGGTCATCAAAGAGCCCTAGATTTAATAACCAATGCAAATGAATTCCCGAATATTTAAATACACCTACTATGCA
>WEIT01042087.1:62245-103799 GCA_013389985.1 Dryoscopus gambensis | reverse complement strand
GGGAGGGAGCCGGGGCTTGCCCTGCCCCGCGGCTCGCCCGAGCGCGGCTGCCTATTCCCGGCCTTGGGTCGCGGGGACCCTGGTCGGGGTAGATCCGGCCAAGCTGCTTCTCCTGCCGTGCCAGGCTGGTGAGCTCGGTGAGCCTCTCTTGGCAGAGGAGCTGAACCTGAAACATTCCAGGAGCGGAGCCCTTCGGCGTGGTGCATGAAAGGCGAACAAAAATAACTTTTAAAACTCCTCGCCTAGGCGTCTTCAGGTGGGCCACGGCTTAGGCTCGGTACATTTAATTTCTTGTGGGTCAAACAGGAGCAGGACGGCCCTTCGGCAGTGCGGGTGCTGCAGCGGGCGGCGGGGAGCAGCGCCGCAGCTCGGGAATGCCCAGGGCGGCACCACGGAACAGACCTGTCGCCCAAACACCGAGCAAACAAAGAGCGAGCCTGTAAATTACGCGCCAGTAACTCCGGGGAATTTTGTGTTACGGGTTTCCCACATATCGCCGTTCCATAAGTCAGGGTTTCGTATTTTAAGAAATAAAAAATCGGATTTGTGTCAAGGTGGGCTTAATGGTAAAAGGCGGTTCAAATACATCTAGCCTTCAGAACTGCAGACTGCAGGAAAAAGCAAAAGAATAGGAAAAAAATCAGCCTCAGAGCCAAAGTTACTGAAGTTTACATGGGCAAATCGGCAATTCTCATTCAGCGTTATCTTTTATTGTTTTCAGCTCTCTGGTAGTCAAATTTACATCTCTCTCCACTTTATTTTCTTTAAAGGCTGATAGAACAGTAATTGTATTGATCACTAATAATGACCTAATATAGTTTAGTCTTTAAAAAAAAGAATTGAGACAAGATGTCCAATTTATCTTGCAGGCAATGCTGCAGAGCAAAGCCATTTGTATTTTTGAATTTCAGATAAAGCAAATACATGTATTTGGTTTTAGAGCACCATAGATATACTTAAGCAGTTAACAAAATACAAAACCCCAAAAGTGTTTTAGATTTGGAGACTTAACACCACAAATTGTTCTCATGTAACCCTGTTAGAGTGGTGCAGTTTATAATTTCCTGTTCAGTCAGAAATCCAACTCACATTTATACAGAATTAATTTTTAATTTAAAAAGCAATAGTGAGTTTTACAAATTGACCTGGGCAATGAATTACTCAACAGTCTGCAGACTGGTTGAAGCTGTAGGTCTGCCATGGGTTCACAGCTCCAGCTGGGCTTATGGTAGTCTTGAGTGAGCAAGGTTTGAACTTCAGTATCTTTTGAGGGGTTTTGTATACACAGGCAAGCGTTGCTGATTGGTTAATTTTTCAGTGCAATGGTAAAACTTGCATATCTGAAAAACACAATGAGACCTAGTTGTCTTACCATCCTTATGTTTCAGAATTACTCAAATTTTACAGCATTGGGCTAAAGCTTCATAGTTAGAGACATACTGGCTCTTGCCAGCTGTCACTGTAATTTGACTTCTGGGTTCAGGTTCGGTGTTGATGGATGGGATTACATAGTAGTCCTTTCTCATGGCGCCTGGCGATGCCTGTGTGGCACTGAAAAGTTTGTTGGGATTCTCAGTTCATCACACCTCTCCTGTTGCTTTCTCTCCTAAAGACCAATGTGAGGAATGAATTGGTGGGTTTCTGAAAGGCTGAGCTATTAACAGTGTCCCCTACTTGCTGTCTTACGTGTATGTGTGCTATTGGCTGCCACAGACAGTACTGGGGCTGCACCAGTGATTGACTCTGTCAGTAGTGGACAGACTGTCACGCTTAATTTCAAGCACAGTGTGATTAAAATAGCAGAGCAGTTGGGGAGAAGACGAGCTGACCAGTCCCATAGCTGAGAGCAAGCTCAGACTCACAGCATATGGGCATGAAAGAATAGATGAGGGTTTGAGTCAGGAGTCTTGGAGGCTAGACATGCTTTCATTGCAGTGGAAAAATTGTCTGCTTCTTAAATTGTCATGCACTTGTCACTGATAGTCTGAGTGTTCCTCAGAGTGTTCCTTTTATAAGGAAATGTTGAACAGGTGACTTTAAACAATCAAACTGTTGGTAGTTCAGCCTGATTAATCCGGCACAGGATGGGACTCGGGGTGTCATTGCTACCTCTTGACGGCCAGCCAGGCAGCCTGCAACCTGTCTGCCACATGGTACCTGGGTAAAGCTCCCTTACCACTGCCGTTCCTGAGTGGGCTCTCAAATGTGTTGTGGTACAGGTGGACCGACACTGCTTGGTATTCACTCAGGAGATATCAGCTGAAACTAGCACAAGTCTCAGCTGCTAGTCAGGCAAGGCCAGTGCCTGCTTCTAGGAGTTCCTCCCCTCCCCTTTTATTCTTTTGCTTTAAATTAATATTTTTGACCTTGCTCAGAAAGGAGGAGGGAGGAGCCGCCCTCACATGCTTTAGCATGGCTGGAATATAGTGTAAGAAGCTACTCATGCAGGGGTTCATTGCTGCTATTTGCTGGATACAGTTTCCCAAATAGCCCTTCAGACAGGTTCAGCATTCATTTAACGCCTCATCTGTGTTGCGTGGTTAGTTGGCATTAATTTAATCTTGAAGATTTGTGCAAATAGCCTACGTTTAGGACGTCATTCTCCATGTACTGTCTTTGAAAATTCTCATAGATTTGAATTACTTTCTAAAGTAAGTGATCATTTATATTTATACAATCCTTAATGTGTTTGAGTAATTTGAAAAAAACCCAAAAGCGTATGATAGGATCAAGTACATATTGTGCCAAATGAAGTATTTTAGGGTGATATGGGGGAACACAGGTGTAAGAGCAGAAAGAAAGACGGAAGAACAGAGGAATGGAGATGGAGAAAGGCAGACTAAGATATTTCAAGCACTGATGTGGGTTTGGTTGTTTGTATTGGGGAATACAGAACTTGCATCCTGAGATATTGAAGGAGATGGAAAGATTGATTCTCTGAAGAGCTTTAACAGTACATGCCAAACGTTAAGCTATGGTACACATGATAGTAACCTGGAAACATCGAGACATTCTTGAAAACACTTGGTGGGATTGCTTTCTAACAATTTGGAATCAATAGAAAAACACTATAATGATTCATGGACAAACAATTTTTTCTTTTAAAGGAAATAAAAACTTTTGCTGGGCCTAAATAAATTCACTCCTTTTGAGAAATAACTGAGGTAGTCAAGGCCTCATCCTAGCTATTGCTCTCTTTAAAAGTGCGGAAAGCAATGGTATTTTATAGCAGCACCTCTTAAAATTCATGTGCAAAGCTCCCATTGCTCATTGTGCTGTGTGATCATATTACGAAAAAGCAGTTCGTCTTGGAATTAGTCTTAGTTGCTTACTTGCTTTGAAGGTCTTCGATCAATATTTTAAGAACAGGGTGTTTAGCAAAACAGATATTCCTTTATAATCTCAAATATATTTCTTCTGAATCCGAATATTCTAAGCATTAGTCGAATAAGTGGGTAGGTTTTGTCATGTTAATTTCTATTTAATGTTCCAGAAGCTATTAATAGAATCATTGATGTTTAAAAGTGAAACATCTTCCTCAGATATAATGCAAATTACTTACCAGTATAGTAGTTCAGCACGGAAATGGAGTGCTAAGTAACTGTGTGGTGGATCTGTAATTGTTTCCTATTCTGAAGCAAGTATCCTATTTAAGCCTCATGTTAAACTTCAAAATTTTAAGACTTCCCATTTTGCCTTAAAATGCATCTGCATCTCCAAATGGCCGGGATCTTTGTGTTTGGTGCCCACATCTATTTGTCAGGTTAAGTATTCCATTCTTACTCAAATAGGGCTTCTGTTTGTTCTTGCATAACATGTCTAATTATTTATGCGTATTATACTTCTAGCAAGTATGTGGAGGGTTCTTTTTGAAAAAGATTGTTTCAAAGATTGTTTTTGAACTTACTAAAAGTTATGCTTGAAAGCATGCTAGACTTGGAAAACCCTGTATTCCCAAACCTGTTGCTATTTACATTTGTGTCACATCCAGTTACATCAGACACGCTGGATTACATTGTATAATGAAAGCCGTATTGCTGTACTCTAATCTTTATCTCTTTATATCCGATCTCCTTTGAATTGCACATGAGTATTGCTTATGGTTACTTAAAATAACTACTGCTTTTGTTTCAAGGGCAGTGCTATATATGATGAACACTTAACACTCAACCCTGCTTTGGCAGCAACTACACATCCTGTGTCTTTGGTTCTTGCATGATTTAACTGGGAAGCTTGCACACATTCTTTTTTTAATTTAAATTTCATATTTGAAAAATCTGAAACCTGTGAAATCATAAATGTTCAGAAAAAAATAATACATTTACTTGTGCCACTGTGCTCTTCTGAGAGATTTGGAGTGTATGCCTTCCTCCTCACAAAGCAGGTCATGTACTCTTAGGCAGAATGGAAAGGGACAAAGAGTAGGAGGAAAAGAAGTTTGTGCACTAAAGCTGACCTAAACTGGGGTTGGTTTTGACATCACTGTCAGAGTCATTCATAGCCTTTAAGAGACTTCTGACCTCATTTGGTAGCCAGTATAGAGAAGCAATTTCTGCTGACTTTGGGAGACTTGCACATGTACTTAGTGGTTGTATGTATCTTGTTTTTCTTGTACTGACTACCTAATACATTACTGTGGGGGTAATGCTTAATAATGTTAGTAGCTGCAGAATCCAAGATAATATGGCTTTTAGGGAGCACTGGAAGGGTGTTCTTCATCAAAATGCCCTCTTTTCCAGGGCATCCTGAATTTTTCCTGTTGAACAGACATGCTGTTGTGGTGCTTTTATACATGATTTCATAAAACAAAGCCAAGTAAACTAGAATGAAAAAAAGAAGAAATCTTATTCTCCTATCATCAGTAGCCAAACCTTGCTTGAGACTCTGTGTGGTCTTTTCCTCTGAGCTACCACCTTGCTTAAAGATGAATGAATTCCTCAGGCTGTGTGAGTGCCCTTTATTATACTTTGATGCTTAACAGATCTTTTGAATTTTCTGTGACAGGTTGTTTTTCCTGCCCTAATATTTTGAGGATAATTGTTGGTCATAATCCTGAGGATCAGAAAGCCTTCCTTCTAATTTAGGGATGAATGTGATAACATTTATTACTTTGGGAATAGTTCCAGGAGAAGAATCATCCCCTCAATCTATGATGTCAAACAAATCCTTAGAATGGAGCTTGGATCAGGATGAGGCTGTTCACTCTCACGGTGTTCACCATTACAGGTGGACATAACTGTTGTGCACCATTTAAAGATCTGAGAAAACTGGACATCTATCAGATATGTTGGCTTGTTTTTTCAGCATGCCCTCTATTTCTATTGTTTTCCTCATGACTTTAATTTTCTCATACCATTCCTTCAGGTGGAGGTTACAGTCCCCTCAGGTCCGCTGGCGTAAGTACAACTATTTTTTTTCCTATAGTTTTTCAGCTCCGCCAACATGATCTTAGTTTACGTCTCCTAATAGTTTTCTATAAACCAAGAACATGTTGATGCAATTTTGATAGGGAATTATATATATACACTGTTGTGCTCACTGGCATGAGGAAAGAGGTAATAAATAGGGAGACCAGTGACTTCTAATCCCACCTACAGCCAGAACAGTCTGAATTTTCTGAAATTTCACAATTTAGGAAAATCCAATGTGACTGCAATAGTAGATGAGGAGAGGTGGTGAATAGGGAAGACTAGATGGCTCTGTTTTCCTGACTTTTAAATGTTATATGGTTCTGCATGGATGTTTTTCAGTTCCCACCTTGCTCCAGGTGAATACCCTTTGGTTTCCTTATCAGTATCTGCTTTGTTTCCGTGAAGCAGCCACAGCCTCTTTCATTCTTCCCTGAGAATCTGTGTCAGGGCTGAATGAAGGAGTCATGGAGCCAGCCAAGGTAACAACTACTCAAGAGGCAGCACTTGTAGAAAGCTTGATTCTTAACATCTGAAAAAGACATGAAGAGTGGAAGAAGCCTGGGTTTCTTTATTATAAGCAGAGCTTGTATAGTTTCCTCGTTTTAATGATTGTTGGTACTGTTTGTGAGAGTTTTCAGTTGCCTGTAACCACCCAGCTTCCACTTTTTGTAGGCAAAGATTGTTTTTGGCAATTGCCTGCCTCACTGCTCTGACATTTGCAAAATGAAAATCTGCTGCTTTCTCTTGTTGGAAGGAAGCAACTTTGCCAGTTAAGTTGTAGAGCAGCAGCTCTGCTTCCAAACTGGACACAGCCATTTGAAATGTCTCAAGTCTCCCATGCAGATCAGGGATAAGCATTTTGCAATAGGTGTTAATAGTACATTGACACCTGACCTGACAGCAAGTAAGCCTCTGCACAGTCTCATTTCTCATGTAGAGGCTTAGCAGATCTAAGGTGAGTTCTTCAAAAACTCTTACCTGCATTTCCTCTCACAAGCCAAGGGGGTGGGAGATGCGCTGTTCCAAGGCTTCAAAGGCTAAGCCAGCATTTCTTTGCCATTAGGTAGGAACACAGAGCTGGAACAGACCTCCCATCATGCAACAACCGTTGTGGGAAAATGTTAGCACCTCTAACCTTCCCCGCCCCTTGCTCAAAAAGAAAAAATATACAGGAATCAATAAAGAAGAAAAACTATTTTTGAGTTACTCTTCTCTTTGTTATGCAAGTTCCTGATTTGTCCTGATGTTTTATCACTGTGCTTCTTGGGCATCTGGCTTTCAGGAGAAAAAAAAGGAGCAGAACAGAACCAAACCTGAGCCTCCCTTCATGAGTGCTGAAGCTGGTGATGGTACATCACAGCTGCCCAGAACCTTTTTGATCATATGCTTCAAAAGAAAAAAAAAAGAGATTGCTATAAAGGTTCAGAAGAACTAAGTATATACCATGAATTCAGGACTGCAAGCTATAAAAATGACAAATTTATTTAGAAAGGAGAGATTTTACCAAAATGTATTTATACAAATTTTGAGTTATTCTTAGAAGGGCAGCTGGCAACTAGTCCTTTCCCCCCTCCCCATCTTTGGATATGCAAGTAATTGATCCTGTTATTTCAGGTAACTGTAAAACTTTGGAGGGAATGTAGAAATCTTTGCTTTTTCTTTTTAAAGTAACATCATATTTCACTATTTTCTTTTGTTTCGTACATTTAATTACATTTCATCTGGTTTGTTGGAGCCAGATACCATTGCATGTTGGTATTTCATTTCTCATGGAATAAATTGTAAATGATGGGATAAAAAGATGTATTTATAATTCTCATAATGGGAAATGCTAGTTACTAATATGTAGAAACATGTAGCTATATGAAAGGAAAAAAATACCAGCTAAACAAAAAGACATGAAATTAAGGATTACATTAGTATGGTTCATATGCTGCTTCCTTTTGCTTATTTTTCCTTTCACTGTTGATTAAAATGGGATTTTCCTACTCCTCAGACTGTGTGTTCAAAATTGTCCCACATTTTTGCTTTTGTTTTCTAATTGGGAAGAAAAACAAAACACGGAAAGTTCCAAAGTATTTTGGTTTTCAAATGTCGGCTTGGACATCTTTGATGCATCATCATAACAGCTAGAAGGGACACTATTGTTCTTGAGGCAAAATGCAAGCTATTCAGGAACCCCAGATGATGGGGGGAAATGAGGGACCTAAACCATGACAAACTCATGACAACTAATGACAAACCATCCTGAAGCCAAACATTTAGATTTGCTTGGACACTTCAAAACATTTTGGATTCTTTTCTTCTTTTCCCAAAGGGACATTACATTGTTTTGGCACAACCAACTTTTTCCTGTGGAAAAAATATTACAGAAACCACTTTTCTATTAAAAACTCTGAACAGAAAATTCTGGAGCAGCAATAGAGGGAAGTAGTCAAGCCAAAATCAAGTGCATTTGAAAATGTCCTCTCAGAAGAATCTTATGACTAGCAATAAGAATTTTATTTGAAGGTAAGTGTATTTCCTAGACAACAAACATAACCTGATGGAATCCATGTAGCATAACTTGGTGTGTTTCAACACTTTTGAAATATGATGTTTCACAGAGTCACTTGAAAACTGTAAAAACATGAAAGAGCTCTGGTGGAAGGCTTGGGCCTTTGACATGAAAAATCATATCTGAAATTTCACAACTGTTTTGCTAGGACTAGGCATTTTTAGAAAACTGAACACTGATTTTTTTAAAAAAAGTCTCAGTCCACCAAGCAAAAATTTGTGTGTTTAGAAACATACTTCTAGCTTTAAAAATGTGTAGCTAAATTCATCATTATTTAATATTTAGAGACATACTCCTAAATTTGTTTTAAAAATGGGCATAAACTTCTTTTTAATGACAGCAAATTATTTTCGGGAGAGGTAAGGGTTGCCATACTCTTACTGAATTTTTAGGGTACAGGTATTAGGGTAACCTGCCAGAACATTTTTATATCCTTGTAAAAGTTGCCATGAGTCGCTCACTTGCTAGAACGGATAGCTATCTCAATGCTTATTTGTCAGGGCAACCTGTGGTTTAAATGTGACAAACTGTGTTCTGGCTTCTTTTGCATCAGGGCAAGCTTCATCTTGTCAACCGTGGGTAGGAGACAGAGCCTGTTATTCCCTATTACCCAAGTTAATGACATGCTTTTCTGAGCGTAAACAAGTGATTCACCAAGTTTAAGAGTGGAAGTGACCAATAGACCAGCCAGTGTCAAGCGCTTTCAAAATCAATCACCACTTCTCAGATTTCACCCACACTGGGACTCTATCTCTTGTGCCAGGCTGAAGTGTCCCATAGGGACAGAAGGCTTTTAGAGGTGGGGATTGCAGAGCTTTGGGCAGAACAGGCTTAAGGGACCAAGAAGCAAGGAGAGCAACAAAAGCCTGATGAGCATTTGAAGATGACTGTTGGCATCATGCCTGTTGGCACATGGATCATTTGGTCAGTGAAGTTATGTGAACTTTCACCTGGTTCTTGAAGGAGTGTGTAATTTTTTATGTTCTTTGTGTGTGCAGTTGTCACAATGAAATGCTGGTCCTTATGGCAGGTCTGTCAGGGGCTTTCATAATAAAAAGTACAGTAAAATAAACAACCTTTGCTAGTCCAAGATGCAAAATGGCCACTGACATCTCTGAGCTTCATCACACCACAGTGAATGTAGGGTGAGCTATTGAAGGGCCCAGGGTCACCACAGATTTATTCTGGTAAAATCAGTAAATCCTCTGTTTGCTTCATGATGTTTCTGGGACTCCTAGGAAGTTAAATTAAAATGGAAGAGTGGATTTCATAGCTGGGGGCTTCCGCTTGGAATGCTTGTGGCTCTTCACTAGCTCAAAGAAAACAAATTATAAATGGATCCTGCAGAGGTTTGAAAGGCCTTGTTTTTTATTCAACATCACCTGACACTGCTGTTTATTAATACATTCAGTGTGTTTCAATATAATTTTTCACATCTTTCACCACACTTGATGATTTTTTTTCTATAATTGTTTTGTTAGTCATTTCTGTAGGCAGCCTGGCAGCTGTTGCTGCAATCCGTTTATTAATTGTGGTTGACTCTGGATTTAACAAAATGCAACTGCACCCTCTTGTGGAAGCTGCTAAGTAGATTATTTTGGTTTCCTGGTACCACCTGGTTAATTTTTTTCTGAACTAGTCAAAAGAAAACAAATAGCAGAAGTGTCCTAAGGCCACACAGCAACAAAGCTTCCTGGAGAACTTCAAAAGAATAAGCTGCAACTTTGGAATGTCTGAACTTAGAAAAGCTTTGAAGACAAACTTCTGTGGGGTAGACCTTCAAAGGCGCCCTGGGAGACCTTCCTGCCCATGGCTTTTGTGGGAATCTCTGTCATAATATATTTTTCAAGAAAAACCACTGTTATGGCTATATGTTTAGAAATGGTGCATTTACAAGTAAGTCTAAGGGCAATAATTAAATATAAGTATCCACCACGGACCTGAAAAATAGTTTATGTTCATTCTCTATATGTGCAAATCCATGAATACAGATGTCAATCTCTCTGTATGTGCTAATGGAAATAGTGTGTGTTTTTGAAGGCAAATACACTTGCGAAGGGAGTAGCTTAGGTTGCACAAAGAAGTTTTATCCTTGAACTCTTATAAATCTTAACATGTAATTTTTTTCCTGCAACTGCTGTGGACACTTTGGATAAAAGAAGTGCCTTTAAACTCATGAATGCATTTGTACTCTGGTCTGTGAGGAGTAGGGGCAGGAGAAGCAAGAACTCCTTTAACTGCTGAAGCAAGTATATTGTCATGTCCTCCTCCTACTCTGCATTATATGGGCTTGCATAGAGTCTCATACAATATTTACCTTACTTAAAAAAAAGAAAACTTGTTTACACGAAATAAATTTTCCTGAAAAAAAAGCCTCAAATTTTTTTTGGTTTTTCACTGTTATTGTGGACACAAGGGCTTTCTGACTAAGATAAAATGATGGAAAAATGATTTTTAAAAATCCTTTATAGTGTCCTTTATAAGCAGAGACACTCACTGACAAAAGAGTAAAAATGCCCCCAAAATAACAAGGTATTTGTGAAATTATAACTCTCCATGAGTAATTAAAAAAAAAAAGGATACTGAATTTTTTTAATATAGTTTCTAATACGCAATGTATTCAAATGCATTAAAGTCCAATGTAAGCAGCAGCTGGTTTTATAGGCCACAGCACAGCTACTCTTTCTCAGAGCAAAGAATTAACCCGTGGTCTTCTTTGGGGTCAGTTAGAAAGATGGAAGAATTTGTCTTGCTCTTTGCTAATGGCTAGTTTAAAAAAAACAAACCAAAAAAGGAAAAAAGTAACTCATACAGCGTGTAAGTACGTATCCCTATGTAGAATTTAAAGAGGTGAGTTGGTTTGCATTTTTATGTCTGAACAGGTTCTTGCACTGCCAGCCTGTCTCACTGAGCAGTGAAATACAGCCTATCGACACCTCTGGGCCAGGTAACTCAGTTTAAGATGATGGTCTGAAGTCGAGTTTTGGAAGTCCTGGTCTGATACTAACGTTGTCTTACCTGTGACAGGGCTTCTGCACTTTTTGAAGTTCCACAGTGTTTAAAATTTGTATTTCTGCTTGTTTCTCCACTGCACTTTTGCTCTGTGCTTTAAAGGACCCTTTGGCATCCTTGGATGCTACACGTTTCTGCAGTCAGTAATACAGTACTTTACCCCAGATGAGGGTAAGGCCTCATTTTACTCTCTCTGTTGGGTATCTGCTGCACTTTATGTATTTCTGGCAGAACAGTGGTAAGCCTGATACTGTGCCAGCCAGCTGAGCCAGGAGAAGCAGCTGTGGTTGCAGTCTCCAGCAGGGGTGGCTCACACAGCCTGGCTGACTTTGGTCTCCGTGGGCTATCCCAAACGGAAAGACACTGGCCAAGCACCCTCATGATTGTTGACATTATAATTTTGTTGCATCTTTCACAGGGCATGGAAATACACACAGGTTGATGGGAAAAAGAATTAACAAGCATCCTCACATGTGAAAAAGCTGCTTTTTGGATCTCTATGTGCACTCTTTGTGCTGCCAAACTCAGAAGGAATCCTCTTAGCACACTTCAACCACAGAAGCTTGCTCCTACTCTAGAGCAAGTATGGATGTGAAGTTTATGCAGCTGCATCCCTCTTTCAAGTTAATTATATCACTCTGAGCACTTCAGCTATGATCCCACACTGCAGTGCCTTGCGCTTGAACCAGCCTGCCTGTTTCCCTGGGTGCCTGCCATGGAGGTTGCCTCCCTGCTGAAATCCTGGCACATCACCTAGTGCTCTGTAATCCAAGTTTCTTTCAAGCTCACATACCCGGAATTCACCACTGTAGCAATGCTTCATGTCTCTACATGACTTCAGCTGATTTCCCAGTCTCCCTTGGGGAAAGGAGTATATTCAGCCTCATTTAAAAAGAAACACATTGCTGAAAACCAAGGATGTACAACCTACAATACAATGTACTACCTAAAACAGTTCCTGCATGGCTAGTAAATAATATAAAGCCATTTCCAACTCCTAGTACTGATACCCCACTTTATAATCCTGAGCATCTGTAACAGATACAACCCTACATCCCTGGCACTGGCCCCTTATCCCACTCTTCAAGTGTACTGAAAACAGTGTTGATAACACAGAGATGTCTTAGCTGTTGCTGAGCAGTTCTTACACAAAGTCAAGCCATTTTCTGCTCCTCACACCCCACCCGTGAGCAGGCTGGGGGTGCACAAGGAGCTGGGAGGGGATACATCAGGTACAGGTGACCCCACGTATCCAGAGGAATATTCCATACCATATGGCATCATGCTCAGCATACAGAACGGGGGGAAGAAGAAGGAAGCAGGGGAACATTCAGAGTGATGGAGTTTGTGTTCCCAAGTAATTGTTAAGTGTGATGGAGCCTGGGTTTCTTGGAGTTGGCTGGACACCTGACAACCCACGAGGAGAGGTAAATGAATTCCTTGTTCTGCTTTGCTTGTGTGCATGACTTTTGCTTTACCTATTAAACTGTCTCTTTTCTCAACCTATGAGTTTTCTCACTTTTACTCTTCCAGTTCTCTCCTCCAGCCCACTGGGGGAGGTGACCAAGCAGCTGTGTGGAACTTAGCAGCTGGTGTTCAACCACCACATCCAGTTAAGATAACTGGGTGCTCCTGGTATTAGGCTTTGCAAATCTCAATGATCAGCGAAACCCCTCCTCAGCTCATTTCTTCTGAAACACTAACTAGAATATTAAACATTCTCTGCTAAATGCAGCCTACCAAATCTTGCAGGCATCACTCATTCCTCGCAGCAGAAGCTCTTACCTAACACTGTGCACCTTGCAGGGACTAGGAATGCATGTTTCTCATTAGTCTCAGCATTGCTGGTGAATTTCAGCTCTAATTGTAATCGTGCCTGTATCATGGGCCCCAAATCACTGACTCCTTACACCTAAACAATTTCCTTTCCTACAGTAGCCCCAACCCTTTTCCACAGGGATGCTGCAGGATCTTGTGGAATTTCTTCATTCCTTGCTGTCACAGAAATGGGACATGACTGGGAGTGGCAGGGATGAACTGAGAAGGTTCAGTTCTGAGCCCAGTGTTTAAATCTTTACTGGGGTAAAGATTTGGTTTTTGCAAAAGAAAGCTTTAAAAATCTGTGTATATTGTGTATTCTTGCAAGAACATTAAAGCTAGAATGGGGACTACAGCTGGTAGGGGACAATTTGGGGTAACAGGGCAGGATAGGGTGTGGGTCCTTTCAGTGAAGGCTGGAGTTGCAGCTAGAGGTTCAGATGGGAAGGGCTGATCCAGAGAGGTAGCAGGGGATAGAGATGCTAGTCACAACTGCAGATTAAACTCTGGATTCTGATTAAAACTAGGGTTAGAGTTTGACCCTAATCCAGGGTTCAAGGGGGCTGAAGAGTCAAATAACTGCTGGATTGAAGAGATGCATTGAGTCAAGCTGCAGATGACCTAGTAGGGGAAATTAACTCACTGTTTGGGCTGGTGATGGAGGGAATTGGTAGGATATATGTCAACTATGTCGTTGGGTTAGGGTTAATGTTAGAGTTTGGTTTACAGGAGTCTGAAGAATTCAGGAAAATGCAGGAACTTTTAAGGCATGAAGGATTTTGATGAGGTTTAGTTTCTTGATGAATCTGGTAAGTGTAGATGATAATATGGGGAGAAGTATTAGACTAGTTCAAGATTGTTTTGGTTAGTGCTTGCTTCTGGCTATATTGACTCTGTCAAAGGAGGCAGGGGACTCCTAATGAAAGTTCAGCTATTGTATTTTTTGAGGAAGAATAGGATAGATTAGTTTGGACAAAGCCAATTTTGCTAAGTTTAAAGTTAGAGCTAGTTCTGAGTAAATATAATTTGACTCCACCAATAAATAACACTTGAGAGTTCAAAGGTCTTATGCAGGTGTCAGGTATGCTCACTAAGATCAGCAGGAAAAACAAACACGGCCATATAAAAACTGTTTGTACAAATCAAACATTAACTGGTGTTCTCAGTGTCCCATACAGGAAATGCACATACACACACACACGTACCTGGTTACAGGTATGAGCTCTAAGAAAATTGAGGAATTGAGGTATCACTGTGGGAAGGTTTCAGAAAAACAGAATACTTCAGCTCAAGGCCTAGGTATCAATTTTACCAAAGACGGTGGCTATCACTCAAAGTCTCATTAAGTCCAGTAGTTACCATTGTAGAACTCAGACAGTAGTAATTGCCAATTTATTTATGAATTTTCCACAGTTAATTTGAAACCAAACCAGTCACCCATTTTCCTAAGTCTTCTGAGTTACCTCTCCTTTGAGAATCACAGAATCACAGAATATTCTGAGTTGGAAGGGATCCATAAGGATTGTTGAGTCCAACAAGGTAATGGTCCATATGGGGATCAAACATGCTACCTTGGTGTTATCAGCACCATGCTCTAATCAACTGAGCTTGTCTCAGATTATTCGTGACGGATAAGGAGTAACATACATAAAAAATAAACTGCATAATGCACACTATGTTGAGGAATGCAGTAGCCTATGCACTCATACAACAAATTTTGTGGGTAGCTTGGTTCGGTATTTATAGAAAATCCCAATGGCACTTCAAAATTGTTGAATCAATATTTCAAGAATAGAAATTTACAAAAGTGCTCAGAGTGATGCTTCCATACTAGAATATTTAATAGTATACTTTGGAGATATATATTCAACTTCACATGAACACCACAAGTCAGTTTATGTATTATACCTCAGAACAGCCTCTGGAATCATTTAGATGTGTTATAAAAACATAATTCAAAACCCAGGATGATTTTCCACTTGTCTTTTTTTGGGTTATGTTCATCAAAAGGTGTATCCTACAGCCTGTAAAGCAGTCTCACTGATCTCAGTAGAGCTGCTCATGAGAGAAAATGCTGTTGGGAAGAGAATACCCTTCAATAAAAATGGACATGGAAAGTACTGAGGTTAAGTTACACCCTTCTCCTTCTCATTGCAACAGACACTTTTGCCTTCAAATATACCATTACATATATCATGTGCTTGTTCTAAAGGAGCTAAAAAGCAGACAAGTGCATAAAAGAGAGGGGGCCTTTGGCCTCTTTAAATGTGGAGTTAAAAAAAAAAGCCAGTTACTGGGATGGGTGCTCTAATACTGGGTTTCAGAGCCTAGAAGGAGGGAGAACAAGTTAGCCTCCTGTCTGTAGTGGCTCTATTTTTAAGCACAGCCTTTGGGCATTAGACTGCAGGCCACCATTCCCAACATCTGCTTATTCCTTAAGGCTCCTTTGCTGCAGAGCTTGCTGCTTGAGGACGTACCATGACAACCACCCTGACAACCACCACTGATTTCAGGTGGGAAATCTGATTCAGAAGTCTGTGCAGGTCTGTTGGTCTACTACAGCACTGGTAATCCCGAGAGCAGGGTTTCCTCCACTTCTGTGATTTGCTTAAGTCATGGGAGTTCTCCTGTCAGTCTGAATAATGCAATTAACATTACTTAATTTTGTTTTGCATGCCCTTGTGCCTTACGAGTTGCAATTATAAATTATAAATTGAATGACATACTTACAAGAGTGTATCATTTAATATGACAGATACTTTCAATTATAAGCACTCATTTCAGTATGAGTTTCTTCCAGCAAATGATAATTGATGAGGGCAAAAATATTCGTCAGGAGATTTCTAAAGATTTGTCTAGTTTCTTTTAAAAATTCCCTAAACTTCAAGCTGAAAAAATATTGATAGAGAAAATGTCTGGTGGTTTGGGTTTTTTTCCACAGTGTGCTGCATTTCTAAATACATGAGGGTTTCCCCCCCTTCCTTTTTAATGGACAGTTTTAGAAATATAAGATCTCAAGCATCCTGAGTAGCTCTAACTTCCAAGTGGAAAATCCAGTTACATTACATGTTACAGGCAACTGCATTCCTAAAAGGAGAACCTACACTAGAAGCAGAGCAGTCCAAGGGCAAGTCTGCTCTTTAGTGTCACATTAGAGGATGGATGAAGAAATGCATTAACCAAAACTCTGGCTACATGCTGCGGGCCTGCCTGGAAATGAAGGGAATCAATGACTGCAGGCTGTGCACAGTGCTGCTCCACTCTGGACTGAGACAATAACCAATATTGGACAAGCCGGAAAAATAAGCCTGTGAAAAGTAAAGCCTGAGACTTGCTATGTTTGTCCAAACCAGTTCATGTTGGTTCTTGAAGCTTCTGTCCTGGAAATATTGCAGTTCAAGGAAGCTCTTGTTTCTGTGCACATTGTTGTATTTCACAGCCATTTCTCAGCACTTTGTCAGTCTTTCGGTCTCTCCTTGCACGTAGGGCGCTTATAAACTGTGAATGTTTATAGGTTGTTTCAGTTAGTCTGTTGCTTCAAGGAGAAGTTTAATCAGATTTTCCTTCTCTTTTCAAAACTGATCCTTTTTCTCTGGGATGCACTTCTCTTGGGTGGGAGATGGAACATGCATCGGGAAGCTCCTCTCAGGCGTTTCCTGGACGCTGCTCCCTTTTTTTCGTACGCGTCCACCTCCCTGGTCTATCTGCCAGCCTTTTGCTATTTCCATGGACTACAGGAGACATCTTGTGGTCATGAAGCGAAATCACGGAGCATGCAGAGTGAAGTCTGCGAGGACTGAGTAGTGACGGGCTTCAGCTGCCTCCCAAGCGTTTAGTTTTCCTTCCACTGTTGGGGAATAAGGGAAGTAGGAGTCATCCATCTGTCTGAAGGGGCCTTTTGAACTAGGGCAGCCTGGCTGAGCTAGGACATAACGAAGATTTGAGGCTGTGGAGGTGACATATGGGTCAGCCTTGCATGTGAATGGCCTATGAAATGTGCTGCAGCTGGCTCAGGCAGATGTTTCTTAGCTGAGGCCTTGCTGGCAGTGTCTCCTTGCTTGCAGCCACCTCTCTCCTAGCTAATTAGGAATGCTAATGCAGTTTGCCGCAGAGCACGGGCAATGAAGGAAAGTACAACAAACGAGAGTGCACGGTAATATTTCTGTGACACTGTGGAGATGGACATCATTCAGCCAGTCACCCAAACCTCACTTAAGACAGTCTGTGGAATTAGGATGCTGTCAGCATTCTTACCAGATCAGTGCAGAGGGAGAGCTCCATTGAGGTAGCCTGTTATTTGAAGGTGTCTGTTCAGAGAAAAAAAAGTGAATTAAAAAAAAGTGGATTAAGAAAAGTATAGAGAAAAGCAAGAAGGAAAATAAGAACATAACAGGGAAGCAGAAAGAGAAGGTGAGATGTTTTTATGATTATTAACAGGCATTTGTCCCTGATGATAATTACAATTATTGGGCAATTATGTAGCAGCATTTCTCAGCTGGCCTGGACTTTTACTGTGGTTGGTGTCATGTCCGTACATTTGGAAAATGACAGTACATGCCTTAAAGAGAGCTTCAGCTATGACATGAGATAGAGCAGATGAAGGAGAAAAATAAGTGGATTGTGAAAAGGTAGTAGAAGACATGATGCCTGCCAGTAATAAAAGGATGGGGGCAGTTCTAAACTTACCACCATACCATGCTGTGCAATTAAAAACAATGTGAGAGAGCAGAGAAATAATAAGTATTTATGCTACGTGAGCTGGGGACAACAGCAGCAGCAAAAGGTAACTCCTAGAAGATGCATAACGAAAACTGACTCAGAAATCATCCAGTAGAACTTACGTCAGGGTATTGAGACCATATAGCAATCATTTGTCCCCAAACTGCTATTATCCATGGTGAGGAAATGATTCTTGCAAGTGCACAATGAAAAAGAACATGATCTTCCAGACCCCATGGAGTCACAGTTTATTAGCAGAGACTTGCAGAAGATGGAAATTCTATTTGGCAAAAGACTGCCCACTCATCCTCATTAGCTATGGCACCAGTAACTCCACAAGTTCTATGCAGAAGGGTATTTCACAAAGGATTAGTGTCAGGTCGACCTGGATATTTCATTTTGTGATGTAGAAATTCAATATTTTATAATAAAATATAAAATTAAATGAACAGTCCTTTTGGGGAAAGATAAAAGAAAGATAAAATAAAAGAAAAAGCAAAAACCACCTCAGAATGTTTCTACAAGTGACAAAAGAGCATTTTGCAAAATTTTCTCAACTCGTCTCCCTTTTCTTTCCCCTTAGTTGTATGAAATTACTGAGAAAATTACGCTATTTTGCAAATGTGTCAGTGATAAGGAAATTGAATTCTCTGCTCTGGCATTGTTTTCCCAACAAGCTCAATTAAGCAGTTCACTTGTCTTTCAGAGATAAATTTTGTCCCCTTCCTTGAGAATTTTGTACAATTAATGCTTGGCCCAGCTGTAACAGCTCTGCACACCCTGCCTCAAAATAGAGCAGCACTTCTGCTACCAAATGGCAGCCCCACTGTGGGGCGAGTGCATCTCGGGCAAGCTGTCCTCTCAGAGCAAGGCTGGGGAGATGGCACAAACACAGTCTGGTCCTTCTAATCTCCTTGGAGCTTGCTGTGGCTCTGTGTGCAGTGTACACCTGCCCTAATTTATATCATAGAAACACAGAACCATGGAACAGCCCAGGTTGGAGAGGACCTCAAAAGTTCATCTGGCCCAACTTTTCTTGGGAAAGGGAGCCATGATTAAACTGTGTAGCAACCTGACCAGTCTCAAATTGAAAACCTTCTGTGATGGGGACCATTTTTCTGGTAAGGTTGTTCCAGTGAGTTATTATTCTCACTGAAAAAAATTTCTTTCTTATATCAAGATGAAATATCAATATCTCCTAGTACAACTTGTACCCGTTGCCTCTTGTCTTTTCCATGTGTCTCCTTGTGAAGAAGGAGCCTCTGTTCTCCTTGTATCTGCCCTTTAAGTACTGGAATACTGTGATGAGGTCCTTGTAAGCCTTCTCTTCTCCATGGATGGAAGATCTAACTCCTTCAGTCTTTCCTCATGGGGCAGGTTCTCCAGCTCTTTGATTGTCTCTGCAGCCTTCATTTGAACCCTCTCCAGTCTGCTTCTGTCTTTCTTGAACTGTAGTAACTAGAATTGGACACAGCATTCCAGATGCAACCTGACCAACTCTGAGTGGAATGATCACATCTCCATCTCTGCCAGTAATGCTCCTGTGGCTGCAGCGCAGGATCCAGTTTGACTTCGTTGCTGCAGCTGTGTTCTGCTGACTCATGTTCAGCTTTTGTTGTGTACCAGGACCCTCAGGTACCTTTCAGCAAGGCTGCTCATCAGCCACACAGATCCTAACCTGTACTGGGCTCTTTAGTAATTTTAAGTCTCTACTGCATTTGCCTTTCTTGGCTGCTGAAACAGCTGGGAATGGCTGACATGAGAGAAAGACCTGTACAACCCAAAATCTGTCTCCTCCGAAATGTTCCTTGTGCTAGGGTCTCCAGGAGAGGATGAGATATGGCCTGAGGGCTTTTCATTCATTTCATTCCACGTGCCTCTTGGCCATGATTTTCTTTCTAGCCAGCATGGACATTGAAATGGATGGCCTAATACATCTGAAAAATGTTATTCAACCCTCATCCTTACCTGCACAACAGTGGGTAGATCCACATCAACTCTGGGCTTCCCAAGGACTCTTTACAAATTGCAAGTAGGGAATTCCTGTGTCTCAGAGATGCCTGTACGTGCTCCAGGGTGCTAGACTTGTCAACACAGAGCAGGCACCATGTATTGCTCTGATGTAATAATTGATACACAGTTCTTTGCCATTTGTATAGCTGGCTAGTTCAGAGCTAACATTATAAGCTACAATATTGAATGAATTTTGCTTATAAACAGCCATTACTGACACAATATTATCTGCGAATGCTAAGCCTGATCAAACATTTAGCTTATCTCTTCCTCTTGCCTGATAAGGTGAGTGTAACCACGATCAATGTGGAATGCTTGGACATACCACGCTCTGGTATTTCACATCTGCCTCACAGCTGTAGTTTAAGTTAAACCTGCTTGGCAATTAGTACTGAGCATGTTTGTCTTCAGGCTCCTGCAGGTACCCTTTTGCAGTACCCAGCTTTTGCAGTACCCAGCCTCCAAACTTCACCATGGACTCTGGTTATGTTTGAGGGACAAGTCAGTAACATTAATATGTAGATGAAGTGTGTAGCTGTCATCCACAGACTGCAATTTTGAATTGCCCTGTATGCCAGTGTCACAGCAAAAGGATGACATGGGCAGAAGTTCTCATTTATTAAGCGTTGAATTTTGAAATTCTAGTCACATTTGAAGTAAGATTTTGGTGTGGTGGCGGGGGAGGGAGAGGACAGAAACCTTGAAGTCCAATCCAGAATAGACACTTGATTAGGCACAACTCCTAATTAAGCTGTGAAACTCGTTTCACATAGCTGATGCAAGTCAAAGGTATAAAACTGTTCAGAATGCAATTAGACACATTCATAGGGAAAAGTCAAACAAGGACAGAACATCAGAATGAGGACACAATATCTCAATAATTCCTTAAGCCACAAACAGCCAGAAGCTGTAAGTGCTTGAGGAAAAAGTGTCAATTTAGGCATGTGCTGTTCTTGTGGTCTTTCCTAAGCATCTGTTGGCAGCTGCTGTTGGAGGTAGGCAAGCAGTTTTGATGGACCACTGGTCTGAGACAATACAACAGTTTTTATGCTTTTATATCTCCAGCTCTGCTCACTACAACTCCTAGGTCCTGCAGTCCCAGAGATTTCCCTTCGAGTGTCCTGCATTGCAAAAAGTCATCTCAAATGTGGGGCTGTATGCTTTCTCATACAAGTATTCTAAGCAGAACAGTTTTCATAAAAGAAAAAACGAAAAACCCCACAGAAAGTTATAGCATCTATGAGGTCTTGTGCATTTCCTCTTGCGTCTGTACGAGCAAATGCCAGAGTGCTCCTAGAAAATCAGAGCAGGCTATCAAACTTATATCTCAGCAAACTGCTACTAATGTCTGCTATTGTTTCTGTAATAGATTCCTCTCACCAAAACTTTGGTGTAGAGTAGGGCAAAGCCTAGATTTTGTCAGCTGCCACTTTCTGTTGATGATTCCTTAAACACTTTAATTAGAAACACACCTGATAGTTCCTTTCAAACACATGGTGAACAGCTGTCACATGGGCACAGTAAAATTTCTGCACAGCAGTTTTCTCACAAGAGACCCATTGCTAATATAGCAAAAACACTGCTAAAACTGTAGGCCTTGGCCAAGTACATGTAGATTGTACTAATATTGGTGAAAATTAGCTTTATGGGCTTATGTCTAATAATACCAACAAAACAGTGATCCCAAAGTGGGATAAATGCTAAACACAGACTCCACAAAGTAGGAGCAATATGGTATGTGTTATGTGTGCATGGAAAAGAAGCCAGCTGATTATTGGTATTGTGCCTGAAAAAGAGACTACTGAGGGACTAATTTCTGGTAATATTAATCATATCTTAAGTATATTTGACCCCCACAGATCAATTGCTGTTTCCAGGAATGGAATACCACGTGACATAAAAGCATTCCCAAAGGAAATCTATTCTTCTCTTCCCAAATGTTTTTATCTAAAAGTGGATAAAGATTATTTGCATAGAGAATGTGAAGAAGATATTTTTCAGCTATTATAGTGCCTCTGGGATTAGCACTTTCAGAAGAGATGATTCCTTCTTCCTTTTATTTTTTTCTTTTTAAATGGAAGAATAAGTCAAATTCTCATTCTGGATTTTATTTTATTTTCCTGCAGGTAACCATGGGCAAAACGTCCTGCTTTCCACAATTTTGTTTTATTGCAAAGGTATCAAAGACAATCTTTCTTTTGGCAGTAGCAGGAGCAAAACATAGTTTTGTTCCTTTTTTTTCTATTTTTTGGACTACCAGAGGCTCATACTGCAAAAGACATGTGGTTAGATGCTGTGTAAGAAATATGGATAAGATACTGTTCAAAACTCTATAGCACAAAAATACCATGCTCCTAGCAGTAGTAGAAATAGGAATCATAGAAATCTAATGTGTTAAGAATTTCAATAAATCTTCTAATCTAATTCTGTGGTGAAAGGCATCAAGTGTATCTAGGCCACTGGCAAAGATGTTTGTCAAATAATTCATAAATGCCTTGAATGAAGGAGGTCTCTCAGAATTTCTCTACCCCTTGGTCCTGAGGCTGATTGGCTTTACAACGAGAAAATTTACCACATATCTAACATAGTTAATCTTTGCTGAAAACCAAAATTATTTCTTTTTGGCCTACTTCCCGTTGGTCAACAGCACTCTTGTTTCACCGAACAGCAGTTCTCAGCTTGTCCCACTCTCCTCTGGCAAACCATAGAATGGTTTGGTTTGGAAGGGACCTTAAAAATCATCTAGTTCCAAACTCCTGCCATGGCCAGGGTTATCTTCCAATAGACCAGGTTGCTCTAAGCCCCATCCAACCTGGCCTTGAACACTTCCAGGGATGGGGCACCCACAATTTCTCTGGCAAGTCATTCCAGTGCCTCACTACCCTCACAGTAAACAATTTCTTCCTAATATCTGAAAGGGTGGAAAAAGCAGGACTGGGCTTGGAGGGGCTCCAGGTGCAGCAGACGTTGTCCTGCTGCTGGGGCATGCTGTTGAAGTGCCAACCTGAAAAGCAGATATCTAGAGTTGTATTGCAGCTTTCTTCAGGGAAAACTGTTGGAAAATCCAGTGGGATTTTTGCATGTTGGAAAATCCAGCTCATCTGACTGGAGCTGTACAATTTATCTCCCATCCCATCAGGGCACTACTGGTCCCAGGGGACCATGGGAGCTCCCTGCTGGGTCTGGCAGGGTAGGTTCTGGCAGCTGGGGCTCATCCCACAGCACAGCCAGGAGCATTGGGCAGCTCACTGGGGCTGGGGACAGGCCAAGATGTGGACCTGCAGGTGGGGGCGTGTTGGAGCTCCCCCTCCTGTTTCCCCAGGGGGGAGGGGGCCCTGGGGTGGAAGCATGGCCTGGACACGGGTTTCCCCGGCTCCCTGGTCACCTGTACCCAAGTCCTGTTCCTATTGGTCCCAAATGTTCCTCCCGCCCTGAGAACTCTTTGGTTGTCACATGATTCTTCAGTCTGTGTGCTGACCACGCAGCCATGCAAGCTGGGAATAAAACATGTCTGAAACACCTACGAAGAGAGCATTCCCTTGGTCTTTCCAGGGGCCCTGCTGTCTCTGGGAAGGTTGCAGAAGACCTCACTGCAGCACGGGCAGGGCACCTGGGTGCTGGAGACTGGCCCTGCTGTGGTGTTGGGGCAGGGGGCTGATGGCCATGGCAGGCTGACATGAAGTTCTGGGCTGTGGGCAGGGTAGTTCTGGAGGGGGTGGACAGGGACAGGCAGGGCTGGCAGTGCCTCAGTGACACTAGAATTTTCATGCTTTCCCTCCTCTCCATCCTTCTCAATTAGTTGCACTTATGGCACTAAAATCTGGTGGATATGAGGTGCTGATGATAAGTCTTTTGCAACTAACCAGTTTGATACGATCCTTTGGCACGAATGCCATGACTGGTGAACTCTTTTTATCGGTATTTTGCAAGGTAGAGTTGATTTCCATAGAGCAGATACATGGTCCCTCTAATGCACAGTTATCAATGAATCAATCCAACTTAGAAAAACACAAGGGTCACTTGCTCAAAAGTTCTTTCTAAGTGTCACAAGATATGTAAAGCTGAAAAGTGTCATGCTGATAAAATATCTTTATAAGCATATTTTATCTGAAATGGGTCATGTTCCAGTAGCGTGCAAAGTGCCAGAGCAGCAGTTGCAAGGGCTTGACAGCGTACGTTCTATGCACACCTGAAGACCTGACACTTGCCTTCTTCTCTAAGCTGTCTGTGTGCTACCCAGGTATTGTCACCTCTCCGTGTCTCTGCATGAAGAACTGCTGAAACTAATGTCAAAGGAGGAGTTCTTCAGGCAGTAAAGAATGAATCCCATCACATTTCTCTGTATTGCCTGGATAAGTTTTAGATTGTGTCAGATTCCCTTCAACATTTTGCTAGCATCCTTGGGACAAGCCATGACAAAGATACAAGTTTATGTTCCTGAATATCTTCACACCAAACCCAGAACCTTATGTTTCTTTGGCCAAAATGAGGTTTGGTCAACTCAAAACTTATTTGGTTCGATACTTAGCTAAATGAGATTGAATAAGTGAAACTAAACAAATGAGTTTTCCCCTCTGGTGTGAAACAAAAAAGTTAAAACCCATGGATCAGAACCGCCAAGAGCAGAGCCACAGTTCCTCCTGCCCACTGGTGTGGATGTGAGTCACAGTCCTTTGTTCCCAAATAAAGTGTGGCCTGAAGAAATTCACTTGTCACTACAGAGATGCAGCCCCCTGGGTAAAAGCAGAGCCTCTCTCAAAACCTGATTCTTAAATTTCCAAAGTCACAAATCAAGGTGAGACATGGTACACTGTCATCTGGCAATGATGATTTTTTTCTCTCCTCTCTGGCTTTTTTAGTTGAAATGAAGTATGAATTGACTAAACCCCAAACTGACTGCTTATATTTATTTGTAAATAAATATCTTACCATTAGAGACTATTATATGTCTGCAAAGAAGTCTATTTTTTCCTGATGTCACAGAAGTAATTTACCAGAATATATTTTTTCTTCTCGGAATGGTGGTGCTTAATCATTTTACGAAAATGTGGGAAAGAACTGTTGTGTGTCCTTTGCCTTGCAAAGAACCATTAAGCTTTGGACCTATTAGCTGGTGTTTGGAGGTTTCATTTGTCTCTCTTTGTAGTTATATAATGAAATATTTATTGAAAAAGAAGAAGTAACCGTTAACTCCCTTCCATCAGTAAACAAGTGTCTCCTTCACCTTGTGAAAATGTGGGATGGACAATTCTTCAATTAAACTACAGTGGATACATGGGTTTGCTGAAGACATTTTATCTGGAAAGTGGAACATCTGTTCCGCCTCTCACACTTTTCCTCAAGGAATTCCTCTTTTAAGTTATCACAGTTTTACATTCTGCCAAGGATTTTATTTATCACTCTGACACGTTCAAAACTGCTAACTTGAAGTCCATCCAAACTGTACCAAAGTAACTATGGTAGCTGAAGGATTTTGTACTTGGTTTTCTATCCTAAAGTTTGTAAGGACTTGTTTTCCTATCCTAAAATTTGTAAGGACTTGTTTTCCTATAAGTATATGCAAAACTTAAATAATTCACTCTCTTGTGTCCCTTCTCATCAGACACACATAGAAGTCACTTGTTAGTAGTGTCTCATTTCATCTCAGGCATTTCTGATTTGTGATTCTTTATATATTTTTTTGATATGTGCCTTCCATTTCAATATTAATGAACACTACTGTGATGTTTTTTAGGCTTTTACAATGCAATAAGATAAAACAGTAAAAAAAATAGGAATGCTAACTCCTGACAGTTCAGATGCTTTTAGTGCATGGCCATGTCAGATTATTTCTCTAATAATGTGCTATTGTTTTTCTGACATACTGTTTCAAATGTATTCTTTTTCAACTACTTACTAAGAGACAGATTATCAAAGGGACTCAGCACCCACCTGCTAAAGGATAATGATTGTCAAGCCTTTAAACACTCACCTTTGCAGTACGTTAGTCCAGATATTGAAATAAACCTGGTACCCACTTCCAAGTGTGTGAACATCTAGAACCCCTTCTGATGCCCAAGTGAGAGATGAGTATTTCTGAGAGTCTATTCACATGCACCTTTTCTTTGACATCAGGCTCCTAAAATACGATGTATAGCCCTGAAAGAAAGTTCACTTGCAATGTTATTAAACATAGTCAAAATAAGTCCCGGGTTCCATTAAAAAATCTGTTGCCATACATGGGAATCACCTAAAGCCCTGACAGTCTAAGCCTGTATTACATCTGACTGACTTCTGGCACAGAAGGTAGTAGCACTGACCTTTCACCAGACATGGCAGATGAGTCTATTGTATAAACTCCTACCCTGCCAACACATCTGAGCCTGACCTTTAAAACACCCAACCTTTCAGCTGTGACTCCTTTCCTCATCAATCCTACTATTTGCTAAATTTCTAAATTTCATCATCCATCTCCATTGCAAGCATTTTTGGCTGGGGAGGAATGGGAACTGAATTGAGCTGGTGGGGCATTGAAGAGGTATCTCAACAAGAGGTATCTCAACTCATGATCGCTTTAGGAAACAATAGTCCAATAGCACCAAACTACATTCCTTTCTTTACCTACTTCACTCGCTGCACTTGATGTCTGAGGACTTTGCTGTGTTCTTTTTAATTAATACACTTTGGCTAAAATTTCATGTAACAAAATATAAATAGAAAACTCAGCATATTAAAATATTTTATTTTTATTATCTTAGAACCTCAAAGCAGATTCCAGGTGGTCTAAATGTGAGAACTGGGATCTCTTCATTTATAAAGTGGGTGGAGGAAAATATTGAATGCTCATTTCTTGTGTTAAACAGAGAATTTTGTAATTCTGCTTGCTTAGCTGTTTTTCTCCTCTCTCAGTATCTTCTGTCAGTAGTGAAATTAAGTGCAAATTAAAGTGATATGTCTGATCTTTGAAGTACAATGTATAGAGGAAAATGTTCTTTTTGATGAGAAAGTACTGCACTGTAAATTCTTCCTCCTCTTCCATCATGTTTAAGGACATCTGATTTCAAACTGTCTTAATCTGTAGTCTCTAAATAATAATTCTCCCAGGAGAATAGGGAAATGGTGACAAGTATAATGATGTTCATTATTTTGGTAATATTGGTTAAATAGGATTTTTGTATGCATTCTTATTCATCAGAAATTTGCAATTTGAAAGACTCCATCAGATACTTACACTTTCATAAAAGTTGCTTCATTTCATGGTCTCTCTTTCACTTCTGGGTCTGATCTTTTATTTTGCTTATCACCATTTAGCCATGTAGCTCCCAAATCTAGTTCCATATGTTAATTAAACACAGTATTTGACTTGCCCAAAACACCAGACACTGCAGATCTGAAATGAACCATGAGGAGCTGGATCAAAGCAATTTGAAATAGGATTTCAGTTGTATGGACTTCATCCACCTGTATTTACCCAGGCACCTCTAAAATCTCCAAAAAGAAATGATCAATTTGCAGAATAAAATCAAGCTTTTATGACAGTTTAAACAAGAAAACTGGGAAGGAATTGTTCATGCTGCCATTCATGCATCTGCAAATGTGTTTTCTTCCTAATTTTGCCCATATGCAGCTGCATGTTGTTCCTAATTAATGAATTGCCCTCAGGTTACTCACCCAGACACATCTAATCTATCTCTGTCCAAAATGACTAAACTCTGTGCTGCATTAAAGATGTAAAAGGCCACAAATTACTTTCTTGATCTTTTCAACTAGATCACTACTTACTGAATGGCATTCTCTCCATGTGGCATTCAGGGTGATTTCATCACCTCTGGGCTGAAGCTTTCAGTAGAAGTGAAGTAAAACCTTTACTTCTAAAAAATTTCTCAATTCAGATTCCAGTTCAACAGAGGAAATGTTCACTTCAGGTTTACCCTTATAATAACGTGAATCCAATAAAATGTATAAGTATGGACTTCTTCCATCTTTAAGCAAAGTTTCTTGAGGACAATTTCCAGCTAAAGTTATGTGATTGGGATGAATGTTCAACATATTGTTACAGAAGGGTATTTTTTCCAGACCTTACAATAAGCAAGTGTGTGCAATTAGCATATAAAGCATATAAAGCAAATAAGAATAAGAACATGTAATCTTTAATACCAGCTGACCTCTGCTGCAGTTATAAAAGTAAGGGTGCATGCAATTGTGATGTGAATTTTACTAGGTTTTTTTCTTACATTGCTTAAAATTGTTTCCTCCTTAAGGCCTCTGAGAGTAAAAAAACCACTTCATGCTCTTCTGCCAGCTATGAAATGAAACATCAACAGTACTTGATAGGCTAAGGAATTGGAAATTATAGTGCTGGATGTGAATTCCCTGCAGGAGTCCAAGCAGCAGGCATGCTTGCTTATCACGTTGAAGGCAAAAAATTGTCCATACAATTTGACCTCTGTTTCAAGTGTGAACACCACAAGAGAAGCAGTTATCAGCACAGTAATACTGCAGATTAGGTAACAGGCACAAATTTGGCTAGAGACTTGCATTTAACAGAACACATTCCCTGTGATCTTTAGCTGGAATTTGCCAGTGAGACCAAGCCTTATTTGTGCCCAAACCATAAAAAAAGGAAGAGAAAAAACCCAGTTGTGCACTTCTAAATAGTGTGCTGGAAGAGAACAGCAGATGTGGAGTTTATCTCCTACTTTGAGAGCACTTTCCCTGTATAATCACAGGGAAGCAATCTCTCTTGTGCTTACAGTTTCTTATTCATGCCTGTCCTCTCTTTTCAGACTGTGAAGCCTTTGGGTAAGAACCATTTCCAACAGGTGCGTACAGTGCCTGACATAGTGCGCTGCCTGTACTAGCCAGCACATTGTGATTTGACCGTAGTGGGAACAAAAATATGAGGAGAACATTGAGGAACTCTCTGTCAGTGTAATAAGCTAATACTGAAAAAACATTTTCTGTTCTTTTTTCGGTTTAATGCAAGTTAGACATGTGAGTGAAACAAACCCATCACTTATTTAGAATGCTTAAAGACTTTTGCTGGCTTCAGAAGTTTACTTTTCAAGCATCCTTTGATCAAATCATGTGTGCAAGATAAAACTAGAATTTTTTCTTAAAAATAGATTAGAAGAGAATGGGTTCTGGAGAATGGTACTTGAAGCCAGTTATATGAGATTCAGCAAGGCAAAGTGCCAGGTCCTGCACTTGGGTCACAACAATCGCATGCAGAGCCTCAGGCTGGGGGCAGAGTGGCTGGGAAGCTGCTCTCTGGAAAAGGAGCTCTGGCTGAACAAGAGTCAGCGTGTGCCCGGGTGGCCAAGAAGGGCAATGACATCCTGGCCTGGATCAGCAACAGTGCGGCCAGCAGGACCAGGGCAGTGATTGTCCCCCTGTACTCAGCACTGGTGCACCTGGGATCCTGTGTTCAGTTCTGGGTCCCTCACTACAAGGACACTGAGGTGCTGGAGCGTGTCCAGAGAAGGGCAACGGAGCTGGTGAAGGGTCTGGAGAGTGAGTCATAAGGGGAGCAGCTGAGGGAGCTCGGGCTGTTCAGTCTGGAGAAAAGGAGGCTCAGGGGGGACCTAATCACTCTCTACAACCACCTGAGAAGAGGCTGTAGCAAGGTGGGGGTTGATCTCTTCTCCCAAGTAACAAGCACCAGGGTGAGAGGAAATGGCCTCAAGTTGTTCCAAGGGAAGTTTAGAACAGATACTAGGAAAAAATTCTTCACTGTAAAGACAGACATTGGAAAAGGCTGCCCAGGGAAGTGGTGGAACCACCACCCTTGAAGTGTTCAAAAGGGGTGTGGATGTTGCACTTGGGGATGTGGTTTAGTGGTGGACCTGACGGTGCTGGGTTAAGAGCTGGACTCAATGATCTTAGAGATCTTTTCCAACTTCAATCAGTCTATGATTCTATGATTTTTTTTTTTAATTTAACAACAAAAATTGTCAGTTTGGGAAAAACAGATGTGATACTGCCATGCTTTCCTGTTTTCTGAACTACTTTTCTGCTCCTATTGTAAAAGGTGCCTTGAAAATCATATAGCTGGCATGCTATATCCTTGTTTTGGTACCCCTCCTGACTGGCAGTTCTGAACTCTCGTTATTCAAATGCTGTGTACTGACTACCACTGTATGTTTGTGCTTTTCTAATTGTGTTTGGATTCTTGAGGAATAACTACAGTGTAAAGAGTTCTGGACCTCAGGCACTCACCCAGTATTTAGGACAGTGTAATCAACCCCCTGGGAAGATAATACAGGAAAACTTGATTGCTGGTGCCAGTAGGTTTTCTTTTCCAGGTCACTGCATGAAGTGAGGCCTGGAAGGTGGTTATTTTCCAATTTGTTTCTTTTTCTAGTCATTAAAGAGGCCAGATTAGTCACCTCCATCTTTTAGACCTTTCTGCAGGATCCAGAATTACTGTTCTTCAGATGCAGAATGTTCCATATGCATCTTTTATAGTCTTCAAAGTTTAGTACTTTGCAGTCTTTATATAGTTCTTCGGTACTGATGTAGGTGAGGTCCATTTTGCCTTTTCTTTGGACATGTTGTTTTAATCTTAAAAAAAAGAAAAAGAAAAGGAAAAAACCAAACAAGAAATCACCACAGCTGAATTTTGTATTATGCATTTTTCAATTTTTATAACCATAAAATATCCTTACTGAAAGATATTCTCCAGTGACTGCCTCTGAGTTCCTGATATACGGTCAAAATATTGAAGTCCTTTTGGGATCTGTTACCGCATAGCACTGCAATGTAACTGTTACTGGCAGGTGTCAGGGTTGGCAGGCAGCCTCAGCTCCACAGTCTTCAGGGGATGAATTGATTCTGAATATCTGAAATTTCATTTTTACTAGCTGTCCAACCAGGTTGGCTAATCTCTGCTGGATAAGGCATTGATGCACGCTGTGGATTGCCGTCTTCTTAGAAATTGAAAAAGTTTTGCAAAGCAACAGATGACCAGTGGTTTTACCACTTCATGATTATTTCTGGAAGCAGGATATTTTGATGCAGACTGATTAATTTTTAGCTGCTAGCATCTTTGATGCTTCCTATTGAATGAACAAATAAAAACCTTTTAAAATAAAAAATAATTAGCTGTTTGGTACTATTCCAAAAGTGAACTCTTCCTTACTGTAATACTTGTATCTTTCAGCAAAAAGAGAGACTGTAGCACATGATTCCTTCTCAGCAGTACCAATACTAAGATTTTCTAGTTTTTTCTTCCTTAACTGCATGCTGCAGTGGCCGGAGCTGTACGTTGTTTCCCAAATATGGAAGACTCATAATTCATAAACTAATTGACTGTTTTTACTTGCAAATTCCTGTGCTGAAATTGCTCTATAGGAAGCATTTACACAAGTTTTGCAGTAAGAGATGATCAGAATGAAAGCCAAGAAAGAAGTTGCAGGAGACAGGACTCTGAGTGCCCATCCTATGTTATCAAAAATCGCTTCTCTAATTGCTGAGAGATGGAAGGGTGAACGTGGTGGCCCATCCATATGCTTTCCCAGGGACAGCAACGGCAGCATTGTACTTGAAGTGTGTGAGATGGGCATATTGCTTTCTGTGTGGCAACTTGCTTCTTAATATCATCGGAAGCAGAGGCAAATCTCTGCTAGCAAATTAGCTTTGTGCATGCTATCATCCAGTGACAGGGTGCTGATACACATGAATGAAGGGTAAAGGAGAAGAGAAAAAAAATACAGCAGAAAACTCTGACCACTTGGTGACATGACCTGAGCCATGTGCACCACATGCCAATGGGTCTCGTAGTCCTCTCAGTATCTCTGACAAATTTTCCCTACAACAATTTTATTTTATTACTGAGGCAAAGATCCATGTGTTTTAATACCCATTTTGTGGACAATACGTTTACAAATTGTTTTAACAACTGTTATGTGCATTAATCTCGCAATGCATTTTCTTACTCATGCAATTACAGAAAACATTTCTCTGAAGCCTGGTAGTAGACCAAGTCTGGAAAATTAAAAAAAAAAAAATTAAGAAGCATATTTCAGAGTTTGAAGACTCAAGTACTTTTAAAGGCAACTGCTGTCAATGTTGTTTTTGTGTTGACAGAATCCTCTTAAAAGGTTTTGTGGTGCGAAAAGCACCTTTTAGTGGGTTTTCATAATGCACTGGGAGAGAACAAGAAAATGTTTTTCTCACCATGGCCAGTCACAGAGCGCACTTAGAACATCGTGTACCCAAACCGGGAGGCGATTTTCCATTGGGCTCTCAGGCACAGCCAGTGGGATCGGCCTTGGAAACTGTTTGCTGCTTCCCAGTGCACCTCAGGATGACTCAGGCCCCTTAATGCGCCTGTAGGAGATACTCGGGGTGAGGGCTCACAGCCGCCCGAAAGTGAGAGATTGACGTCCCCACAGCTTGCAGGAGGCAAAAGTGCTTTTATTGTAAGAGCGCGGCTTGGAGCAGGAGGGGTGGCATCCCCCTGTGCCAGCTGTAATCCAGCAGCCACAAGGTGGCACGAGGGGTTTGCGCTTCCCCCGCCCAGTGATTGCCATCAAGGAGCATCTGGCCACGCACTCCCACTGTGTGCTGAATTCCCCCAGCCGGCAGAGCTGTTTGTGGGACAGCCTCTGAGGACTGTTGTGCGCAAAAGCCAGGGTTGCTATGTCCTTGAGGCTGCTATTTCTCAGTCTGGCTAAATGAAAACCAGCCTGCGCACACACCTACTCCTGCACAAATCCTCCCTTCCTGTTCTCTCTCAGATCCCCTTGGGATGGCCATCACTTTTTGGAAGCAGAAGACGGCTCTCAAACACGTAAAATGTCAAGCCCTCGGCTAAGATGGCCGGACCCCAAGTGTCTGCTGGGACAAGTGTACCCTGTGCCCACAGCACTCCTGTGGCTACAACAGGTCTTGTGTCACAGGGCCACGAGACATCAAACAAAGGGCAGATATTCCCAGTTTGACTCTTCTAGTCCTGCTGCTCTCAGCCTAATCTGTAACAGATCTAACAGCCAGGAAAATGAGAAAATCACTTTCACAGGAGTGTGCCACAGTCTTCCACACTGGCACCTCGATGATGCTGTGGTGGGAATAAAATTGGGTTTTGTCTTACAGATGAACCCCTCCTTGCTTTATTTTTGATACGTTTGTTGTATATGATGTATCTGTGACACTTATGGCTTTGTGGGGGTGGACAGGACAGGACAGGATGGATGGATGCATCTCATACTGCATACTGTTGCTTTTGCCAAAGCAAAACTGAGTGATGAGGATGGGAAATAAAGAGAGAGAATCTGGTGCTGAGTTATTAAAAATTGCACTACAGATCATCTTTGCAATATGTCTGTGTGAACTTCACTGATTTCTCTGCAATACTGCTTCATTCACAGACATGGTTTCCCCTATAACTTACTTTCAGATGCTTTGTGCAAAAAATGTTTAGGAGTTTCTATCAGAGGTACAGCTTCTGCTGGTCCTGTTGGGAAAGTAGTGTGAAGGTGTCACCCATAAATGTTTTCCTTTTAATCTGCCTTAACATTTCACCTGGAAGACAATCTAAAAGTTTAAGATACTGTGAACAGTTCCTACAGCCAGTACTGGGCAGGTGCTATTAACAGCCCAGTCCTAAGGAAGGCAAACATTCAGCATTCCTATTTGTTGTATTCATATATTTAAAATTTGCTAGTTTTCTAAATAGGACTCCAGGCCATGTAAGGATATTAGTGACATGTAATAGGTCGCTGGGAGTTGCAGGTATGCAGTCCTCAGCAAAAGTAAGGCAGCAGCTGTGAGCTAAAGGAAATGTAAGTGCTTTGCTCACAGACCTCAGTGGAATTAAAGAGCTGTACCTGACTTCAATCTACTTTACTTCTTCCAAAAAAACATCTGAATGGAGAACTCCACCACCCCCTCACCTTTCTGCCATTTCTTACTAGGTAAAAAAATTGGATTTTAATATCTCTGTGACTTTTCAGTTTTATATTACCTAACTGGAGCAGAGGAAATGTTTTCTTCTTCAAGCGCAGCTTTCCTTTTGTTGCAGGCTGATTTTGGACTAATGTAGCACAGCACAAAATACCTCCAGGTTGTAATGTTTTGCAACAATTTTCCCAGTTAACATCCCTGAATTTTATAACCATGAATCATGCATTCTGGGGTGGTTTGTGTCCCATCCTGTGGAATCTATAGAAATGGTGAGGAGTGATCCTGAAAAAGTGTTTACTATAGGTTTAACTACTTAAACTAAATGCAGATGTTGAAAACAAGAGGAATCATTGGGCATTACACTTTTCTTCACATCCTAGTACCAAGTTTATACTTTTTGTCTGTGGATCTATGCTTGGGAACTTTTGCCATCTTTCTAATGCACTTCAGTGACTGTGCTGACTTTACCTGTCACTGTTTTCCAGAGCAGCTCTGTGCACCATTGTTCATTAAGAAGAAATATGAGGAAAACTTGTGATTCAGCTCTCCTTACTGTCTCTTCTTCCCCCACGAAAATCAAGGAAGGACACCAACTCTATTGAGTGTAATGACTAGCAGTATTATTCACTAATCAAGACTGGAAGACGGGGAAAGATTTCTCTTGAATGACAGCTTTTACTCAGTTGCAAAGTCTCCTTTCATTACCTTGTTCTCAGAGGATGAGTAATGTGGTCTTAATTCTTTTTAGTTTAGTTCAAGGTTATTAATCATCTTAAAACTAGCAACAAATACATGAATTCACTAGTGTTTCATGTCATTGACTGTACATTTTCTTTTTCTTGGACATGTTTTCTTTGCCATTTAAGGGTTGCTGATTTCTACATGCACTGGTGGAGACCATCATGTAGTGACTACAAGTTTGGGGGCTGGGACAGGAATTTCTTCAACTAAAATCAGTCTTCGTAGGGGCTAAATACTAATCTTTATTGAATCCATGACAGAACTCACTGGCAGCTAGTTACTTTATAGATTAGTGGCACTGAGTGTTTGGAGGCACAAGAGGTATTATTCCTGAATAGTAAACTTCCAACACTGGCAAAAAATTGGAGTCAGATTAGCAAAAGTGATCATCTGACTCCACTAAAGTAATCAGGATCTTTGCCTTTGCCATCAGTGGGGTCAGGTATTTGTTTTAGAACTATTCATGTTTTTTAGCTATGTGCTCCCAAGAAAGTCACTGAGTTTGCTGTATTTCATACTTTATTGGATAAAACAGATGTAATATATTAATAAATACATGACTTATAAAAATATTGTAAGATTAGTGGTAATGCATTCAGATGAAACTTATTGCATAACTGTAGCATATTATATAAGTATGAAGAACCCATGTTAAGTATGGGCATGTCATCACCAGACCACATGCAGCTCATCTTTCATCTAAAGTAGAATAGAATATTTTTTTCTAAATCTGTGACATGGAGGTTTTAGCATAATTTTCTCAGTACCCAACAAATATTTTACACTTTCATAAACAGAATTTTATTCTCCTATTCCAGTATTTATCTTGTAGCAAACAAGGTTTACTTCGTTGTACCTCTGTGATAATTATATAAAAATATTCTACATTAGGAACGGGAGGAAAGAAAGAGAGGCTATGTGGAAATGAACAGTACATCAGAAGCAATCCCTGTCTGAGAACAGAACCGGTAGAACTGATCTGAGGAGATAAGGGTCAGGAACTGAATTAAAACCAGTTATTTTCTTTCCATAGAGGAGATGTTTGAATAAATAATGTTCTTGACAATGGCTTTCTTTTGAATGTGATAATTTTTTTTATCCCAGAAAGGTATGTGAAACATATAAAGGTGTCTCCTTGTGGAGTCCTTACTAAAGAAATCAAACCAGAACCAAAGCCAAAAGCCAAAACACCTTTAAGTGTTAGCATTAGATGATGTTATTTCTTAATTTCCATGCTCAAACTTGTTGTCTATTGTGTTTCAGAGCAAATTCATGTCACACTCAGATATTTCATCAGAGAAACTAACTAAAGTTATTTATGCAATGGTAAAACATTCTTTACAAAGAACATACATAAAACCAACATACATTTTAGAACAATCTCAAGTGTTACTGAGACTTAGAGGAAAATTGCTGTAGGGTAACATATGTCAGAGAATCACCCCAAATTATATGCAAATAACTTTTTTTCTCTTTTCTGAAGACATATATTAAAGTCAATAATATGATTGCACTTGGAAGCAAGAAATCCGCAGGAAATTTATTTTCAGTACAGTGAAAAATATCGTATTTAAGTTTCAGGATTTAAAACATATCCATGGAGTATCGTGGTTTATCATTATGTTGTTGCTATCGACATATACAGTTACTTCCGGAGACTGAACACAAATCTGGGGATCAAAAGAGGGAGTTCAGTCTTGCAATGTCCTAGCAATTTCTAGTTTTTGCTGTGCTCTGCAAACTCCTATGAAATTCAAAACCAACTAAAGACATCAGTATTTACATAATGAGCTCAATAGACATGTACCTGGAGTTATGAAATCACATAGGAGTTTCTGCAGACAATCTTCATTCCTAATGAGAAGGGTCAATAAATCCAGTGCAGTTCTGTCTGAAATCAGTGAGTGGCATTATAAGGGTCAGAGACCGATTTTTGACATTAGAAGAGGCCATTACGAACATCCAGTCTGACCTTTGCATAAAGCAGGGCAAAGAATGGCTCGATAGCTTGAGATCTTTTAGGAAGATAGCAAGCCTGACTTTAAAGATTTTCTAGTAATGGAGATTGTAATCCAATTCTGTTTAAGTGATTAATTGCCTTGGCTGTTACAGAAATGCATTTTATTAGAAGATAGAGATGGATCGGACCATAAGGCCACGCACAAGAAATTCTTTGTGCTATCTTTAAATATAAAAACTAAGAACCACGCATTTTCCTTTAGGCTAAGTAGACTTGAGTACTTTTTATAAGTTATGACAGCAGACAAAGATTATGCACTGTTTTCTGGCCCCAGGGTCTGGCTGGTGGCCCCAGTGTCTGCTGTCCAGCCAAGTCGTGGCACAGAGGCTAGGAAACCCAGCTCCCCAGTCTCACCCCACACCCCACCCCACATTTCTGGAGCTGTGCATCTGGTGGAGCACAGGCCCTCCTGTGCTCCCAGGGGATGTGGGAGCTCTCCCCGTTGCTCACTACGCACAAAACAGGGAGCTAAGTCACATGAAGGGCTCCCGTGCTCAGGGCAATTTTGGCTGTGGCCAGCATGGGCTGCAGCCCCATAAGGCAGAGGCTGCACTGCAGGGTGCACAAGCCACCAAGGACAGGCTTCTACACCCAACCAAATGTCTTTTCTCTTTTCCTTAATGAGAAAGACTTTGTTATTCTCTCATCAAAATATGTGGTTCTGATTGATATTCACTGGGCTCTGTGTGACCTGTCTCTGTCATCTTTAGCGTGGTTAATTGGAATTATTGAGCGGCGCCTGGCTCTGGCAGGCTGGGATTCACCCCTGTTGGGATGGTCCTCACCTGCCTGCCCTGGACTGCTTCTGTGCAGCCTTGCTCCCATCAGACTGAATTAAGCTGCACTGTCAGGAGCCAAGGACCCTTCAACAGTTTTCCAGCACAAGCAACACTAAATTAGTGTTTGGTAATAGGCTGCACACTGTTTTGTAATAAGAAAATATGGATGGTTCTATTTATTCCCCCTCGCTCCCTGCGATGATAAGAAATGTTCTAATTCATTATTAATTTGTTCCAACTATTTCTGGTAAATCTAAACTATGAATAACTTTAGCTATGCCATTAGCGATACCTCAGAACTACAGATGGGTTTTTGTTTCTGGACAGAGGCACATGGCAGCCCCACTGTTTCTAAAGGTGTACCCAAAATTCTGTCACATTTGGGTACAAAACCAGAATTTGTCATTCATCTGAGGCTACAGCTGCATCTAAAGCAACCTAGAACACAAAAATATTGTGGCTGTTTTTTGTCCAGTATAAATTATTGTATCTTGGCAGCACTTGTGAAACTTTGTATATTCAATCTTCTTAAGGGTTTACCCTCCCCTTGAACACTGGACCAAGTGAAAATAAGAGTGAGGATAGATCTGCTGCCAGTGCTAAAGCCTGTTTTCTGCCCTGTGGACTAGTGAGGTATTTTGTGGCATTTTATAGGTTGCTGGCTTTAGTGTAGAATAGGCCTTTGGAATATTAAGTCTTAAAAGAAGTCCTTTGATTTTTGTTGTTTTTTGCCTTTCATATATTATTTTTCTACTTTTCATATATGAATGATTGATCAAAGAACCACTGTCAGGAAGCATCAAGGACAATTCTTCTCTTACACCATATGAGTTTATCTGGGTGAAAGATAAGGATTATAAATAAATCTATTGGTCATCCAAGGAAATTTTCTGTCCCAGGCATAGCGTGGTGGTACCTCCTTGTGAAACTGAGTCCACTGTTTGGTCATTCATTTATTTAGAAAGTGATTTTCTTGCCTTTGTGTTTGGATGGGAATGACTCTGCCTCTGTGTTGTCGTAGTCATCTGCCTTCGTTTACTGAATAGGGGGAGGAGGACACCCGCAGGGTAAGATCGAACACTGAGCTTCTGTGTGGGCAATCATGCAAGACACAGGCAACCCACTGGCCTTGTCTCTCACTGTGAGTTCTAGGCAGCGGCAAGAGCAGAATGACTGCTCTGCTGGTGCTCCTACGCTGCTGCCCTGGGAAACACTGTTCTGCCTCCTCACTTCAGGGAGGGAAAGAAAAAAACAACCCCGCCCATCATTTTTGACTGTTTGCTTGGAGGTAAGGTTATAAAAGGAAGCAAGGAATTATCTGGAAGATTCTCACAGAGACTTTGCTAATGCTTGGTGGTCACATGGAAAGAGGCTGGCAAGGGTCCCAGCCACCAGGTGAGGCTTGCCTCTATCATCTCTTGAGAGATTTGTAGTCCCTGTACTGTCCCTGGTTGTTGTTCTCCGGTTTTTTGGAGCTTGTACATCCTGCCCAGAACATCTTTTGGTGACCAAGCTTGTCTGGATTGCAGCTTTGTCCCTTCAGACATGAGAAAGCACACAGATATGTATCCTTTCTACAGTGCACCTAAGCATTTTGCTGCTTTTACCTACAGATAGCGTTTTATTTTTCTAATAAAAGAAAAACAACTCTGTGCATTAAATACTTCACCTATCTCTGTCCCTGGGTGGATTGACATCTAGCCTCCAGGAGGAAAGTGGGGCTTTCCCACCTCTGCCGCAGGTGCCACGTCTCAGCTGGAAGCGCCGAAATGTCCGCCAAGCCATGCTTGAGCTGTAATAACTTCTGTTCTGCTGCCAGGCTATCCCTAATTAGCCTTTTTCAGATGACCACAGCTACAGCTGAATGACTTCATGGATGGGTTAATCTCCCCTCTGACAAGTTCATCCTTCCCAGGAGCTGGCCCTTGGGGAGGAGGAGGAGTCAGGAAAGCCAAGAAAAGGTGAAGGCTGGTGTTACGTTTACAAAACCGATGCATACAAGTATTCATTGGCATACTGGTCAGCAATATGTTCCCCAAGCCACCCCAGTAAGAAAGGAGGCCTGGGCAGAGATAAATAACAAGGTAGATGATAAACTCGCTCTGTGTGTGTGTGTGCGTGTGTGTGTGTGTGAGAGAGAGAGAGAGAGAGAAAGCTGGTTTGGCAGGGTTGCTTGCTTTTGAGAAAGAACAATTCATCCTTTTCTGTATTGGCAGAAATACATGTGCCCTTTCATGATGAAATTATCAGGTACATCAATCCTTCCAGGTTCTTTTTAAAATGTGGAGCTATTTGGGACATACTGAGAAAATATGAATTTAGTGGCTGGACATCCAACCAGTCCAACATGACATATCTGGCTTTAGGGACCAATACAGTTCCTTGCAATTTGATAAATTATCATAGTATTTTTTATAAAATATGCATAAATATAGAAAAGGGGTTTCTGAGGAGTCAAAAAGATGCCCATCATGGTACATGATGAAGTATGTTCCTTTGAATTAGAACTATAGCAGCAATGTTTCCAGCAGTCGCAGTCAGCTGCAGTCAGGCTTGACAAGGCTCACAGGATGTAAGCTCCCCTAGAAACTTCTATAGAATTATAATGCTCTAGTTAATAAAATAGATATTTAAAATAGAAGTCAGATAAATGAAAAGGTCTAATTTAAACTGGTAGGAGGAAGATGAAAGAAATTCTTCCAATAAAAAACCCCTGCTTTTCCTCAGATGCTGCCTAAGGAATTTTCCCTAGAGGCAAGTATTATATACCTTAAATCTCTCTCAGCCTTGAAATGACAGAGTTATCAAGAAATTTACTTGTACGCAGAGAGCAGATTTAAACCTTTACTTCCTCAGCCTAAACTGCAATCATGTCATAATCATATTCACTTTGCACACACACCCCTGTGACATAGGCTGAGATGCTATGAAACTTTTATTGGCACGAATTGTGTGTGAGTTGCTCACCATAAATGAAAGCTTAGAAGATGCATTTTTTGCAAACTATCCTGACATTGCTCCCACATGCACAGTACCACCAGGGTGGCACTGGGTCTCTGTGGGGGGTCTGAAGCTTCAGGGTTTTTTTATGGGAATCTCTACCTCTGTGCTGCTGATGCCTGTTATTTCAGGCATCCTTGTACGTTCTGTATGGGTCTAGGGGAGTGGGGATCTAAGGGAGGAGAGGAAATGCTGTTGTGTATATCAAAAGTAGCTGAAAGTAGCTTTTCTAAAGTGAAAACAGACACAGCTTTATAATGTATTGCCTCTGTGTGTCTCGTCTCTTCGGAAAGAAGGAAAGTTTTTTCCTGTTCTTTAGGCAGAGTGTGTGTTCAAGCCTCCATACTGACGTGATTCACACAATCCTTGCCACACTGGTTTCTAGAAAAGCCCGTGTTTACACCTGCTAACGCAGAGTCATGACAGAGGAAACCAAAAACACCCCACCACAATCGCCCCCAGCCCCCAAAGCCCGGTGAAGGGGAGCAGCGGGCAGCCCTTTCCCGCTGGCCTCTCTCACAGCCGGGCCCGGGAGCCCGGCGTGCCCGCGGGGGTTTCTCCCCAGCCCGCCCCAGCCGGGNAGCGCGCTGCCGGTCCGGCGCGGGGAGCCGCGGGCTGCCCCTGCTCCAGCGGGAGCGGTGGGGTGCCCCCTTCCACAGCGGGAGCCACGGGATCGCCTTCTCCAGCGGGAGCGGTTGGGTGACCCTTTTCCCAGCGGGAGCGGTGGGGTGACCGCTTCCCCAGCGGCGCCGCCGGGCGCCCTGCCCTGATCAGTCCCCTCTCCTGCCGGCGGTCCTTCCTGGCCCGACACAGAATGACAACGGGGACAGCGTCCCGCTCTGTCCCTAGTCCTGCATCCCCGCCCGGGATCGCGTCGTTGGCCACTTCTACGGGAATCATTCATTCACGTCAAATTTCCTTTATCTCCGGAAAATATTGAAACCTTAAATGACTGTAATAGGAGTGTAATTGTATGGTGTGTTTTTTGTTGTTGTTGTTTTTGAGAAATCGATTTGGGCTCCAATAACTCATCCAAGCACGTTACACCAAACCCATTCAAATAGGAAACAGGAGAACTATATTATTGCTGCTTCCTGAACGCTCTGCTTATGATCCCAATAATTAAAATGTCTAGTAATGGCTCCTGCAGCCTGGATTTCTTTGGGTAATTCTCGGAAATGAAGGGCACATTTTCGGTCGCGGAGGGAGGGGAGTGCGGAGACGAGCAGCAATTGCAGCGGCTGGGAGCCCGCCGGTGGCCCGCGCCCGGCGCATCACTTGGGGGAAAATTATTCCGGCTGCGAGGAACTCCCCAGAGAAGGGATTTCCTTCCCGGTCCCTCTGGCAAATCAACTTTTCTTTTCTTTTTTTTTTTTTTTCCTCATGGCGATGCTCTTCCCTTCCGCTCTGCCAAGCGCTGCGAGCCGCACATCTGTCTCTGCACGAGGCGGAGAGACGAGAGGGTCGGACCGGGGGAGTGGGGGGAAAAGCGGCCGCCCCCATCCCCGGGCAGCGGCGGCCGCGGGTGGGACCCTCCTTGCGCGGCAGTGGGGCTTGTCCCCTACGCCCGGCGGCTTCAATACACGCAGAGCGGTCACGG
>WEIT01042087.1:3624-55400 GCA_013389985.1 Dryoscopus gambensis | reverse complement strand
GAAAGAGAAAGAGAGAGAGAGAGAGAGAGAGAGAGAGAGAGAAAGAGAGAGAGAGAGAGAGAGATAAACCCAACAACAACAACAACAAAATCTAAACAAAAACAAAAGTCGTTTCCAAACTGACTGAACAATCACCGCTCCTGTGTTATCTAAACATGTATTTATGTATGAAGTAAAGCCATTAAATGAATATTTTGATAATAATATTGTTTTTCTTTTGTACAAAAAGCACTAGAGAAACGCACAGATCTACTTTGTGGACCAATCATTAAGTTATATATAATATATAAATATATATATATAAATACTACTAAGGATAGTAAAGAACAATTCTTCATGAAAAGCCTGCACAAGAATAAAAATTCGCCTGAGCTGTTTATGTTTTTATATAAAAGAAATAGAAAAAAAGACAATCATTGTTTTGAATATTACTCCTATTTTTGTAACAAAAATTAAAAGGATAGTATTTTTATCCGCGACAGGGTCAAAGACATTAATTTTCACCATTTGCTACTGTACATAGAGAAGGATGACCTGCTCCCAGGGGGATTATGAGGAAATTGATTCGGGAGAATTGGTGAAGCAGATTCTTCCCCTGGTGAGTCTCAAGGCAGGCTCCTTTGCCACTAGCGTCTCTGAAGGGGCAGCTTCCCCTTTCTTCTAGATTTCGATTATTTTTTTTTCTCTCCTGCTTTCTTTGATTCCAGTTGTATCTCTATTAGTGTATCCTCAAACAATGTGCTTAGAGGATAATTATCTTGTGAAAACAACAGCTCGATCCAAATTGTACATCTCTGTTGCCTATTGGAGGGAGAAATAGTTAAAAAACCCAAAACTAAAATAACAATAACAAAAAAAAAATCAAAATAAAACCAAAAAACCCCAAAACTCAAAACCCCAACCCCCAAATCCCAAACCAGCAGCAAGGGTAGTAAGTACTAAGCCCCGTGCACTGCTCTTCTGGCTGGCTGGGCAGAGTTGCAGAACAAAGCCAAAGCAGAGACAGGACCCGTTTGGAAAGAGTGGGGAAGTGAGCGGGGGCGGCCCCCGGCGCGCCCCGGGGCCGGAGCCGGTACCGGAGCCGGTGCCGCAGGGTCGAGGTAAGACGAGGCGATCCCACCTCCGATCCGCTACCCAACTGCCCCGGGCAGCTCGGTACTGGACCTGGATGCAAAGTACAGTGTGTTACTCTCCAGTGCTGTCCATGCTTCTCATCATGTGTGATAATGAGCAGGGTTCTCGCCTTTGCATTTTTCGGTCGGAGTTGCTCTTTTCTTTGATTGCTTTTTCTTGTAGGACCTGCCGCCTCTCATCCTCTCTTCGAACTTTTCCGAGCTCTGTTTAACCCACCTGAGTCACCTTTTGGGTTATGTTCTTTTTGGAAAAAAAAAAAAAAAAGATTGTGAACGCTCTCTCACTCCTTTGTTCTGTTTTATGCAAGCTCTTATTGTACAAGTTTAGGAACCCCTGTTGTAGCTACCACTAAAGAATTATGCACTACTACGAAAGTTTTTGTTCCTTGTTTATTGAGTTTGGAGGTAAAATGTATTTTTCTACATTCTGGCTTATTGCTTAGTAAAATTTATTTCATAAAACAAACTTTTGTCATAAAAGAATGTGTAGTGTTCACCTGTGGTCGGTTTCTAACAAGATAAACCATTTTCACCTCATCTCTCTATGTACGGACTCCTGTCTTACCGTCTGCCCGGGGGCTGGTCTCGTCCCCAGCCCGGGCCGGGAGCGAAGGAGGACACGTAGGTACCCGCTTCCTTCCAGCTCACCACACAAACCTTACAGGAGTCTTTCCAAAGACACAAAACGAGCCCCGCATTCAAGACGTCGGAAAGCAACCCCCAACCCCCCCAACAAACCCTCGCGGGTAAAACCTTCCTTCCNCGCTCCCGGGGCGCAGGGACGCGGGGCGCAGTGTGCAGCTTTCGTGCCTTCTCTTCACCTTGTAAATCGCCACGAGTTCACGGATGGCTATTTAGTGGCCCTACGATGCTGCAACACATCGGCTTGCGTTTTAGTCGTCCTTCTGTTCTTTGGCCATGGGCAGAGCGCGCTGTGTTTGTGTCGGCTGTGGTATAATGACATAGGGCTCTCTTGACGTTTTGTTTATGACCTTATCAGTTAGAGTTCAGTGGCTAGTCGCAAGCATTATGAAGTGATCACCTAGGTTATTATCCTTTGTACGATTTCTTTTTTTTTTAGAAACGCCAACAGCCTTACCAAAATTTGAGCAAATTTGAGATACAGTCATAGTAGGTAGATGTTAGTCTTGGAGATCTTATTTTGTGTGCAAATGAATATAAAAAGAACTTAAACAAAGTATGATTACACACATGATATCTATAACTAGGACTTTGATAACTGTTATATAAAGTGTGTAAAGTTTGTATTAATAAATTTTTGTAACCAATGCAATTTCGTCTAATGTTTGGGGGAGAGAAATCTAGAACCTAACAGTGAAAGATGCATTTCATTTAATTTGGTTTTTTTTTTTAATTAGTTCATTATTAAGCAGCGTTCTTCTGCAGTGTTTCATGTCTGTTCCATGTCAATATCTTTTTATTGAGTCTCCACATTTTATCACCTCTTATGTTTTTTACCGATGATTAGTACTCTGTTCAAGTAAACTAAACAGAACTGCCAGAGTAAAGAGCCTAGTCCCACACACAACAGCTCGAAACACCCTCTAAAATATGCAAACCAAACTAGTCGGCACCTATGGTCCATTCCTCTAACAATTCCTGTGCTTAGAAGCCCTTTATTTCAATCGGAATTGGTATGTTTGATGAGATCTTCCCCTAATCCGCTTTTAATGAACATTCTGTATGCGATAATGTGCTTCTAAGTGTCACCCGGCTTGGGCAATGGCAGCATCTTTCTTCGGATTAAAGATGTACTAGATGTCCTAAAAAAATTGTACTGCCTCACAACAAAGAGTTCCGTAAGTTTTACAGGGTAATAGGTGGCCACAGCAAAAAAGCACAGGGTAATTTGTTGGCAAATGTGGAGGTCAGGATACCCAAACTTAAATCTTCACTTTAGCTTAGCAAGAGCTGCTTATGCTAATTATTTTGATTGTAGCTCCGGGACTTTACTCAAGTATGTTGAAAAGTAACAGCAATTTAGTTTAAACTAAACTCTATTTCTTTCTAAGATCATACAATTAGAAAACAAAGCACAGGAATTAAATGACAATTTTCTAGCAGTTTATTTTTCAAAACTCCAAGTCCAGGATTTGAGACAGGCTGGTCATATCCACTCTGCCATGAATTCACCTTCCAAACTGGTTTCAACAACAGTATTTTACTGCCTAACTGAAAAACACTGAGAGAACTTGGCTGATGATGCCGGTGGTACATGTTAGGAGTTACAGCAAGGTGAGATAAACGTGCTGGTTACATGCAGACCGGGTCAGAGGCCAACCCCCCATGCCCCCCGAAAGATACCTGTTGAGAGGAGGGGGAGGTGTCAGTGATTTCCCAGACTAACAACATAACGAAGTCCAGCCAATGTTTCCCAAAGACAGCATTTAGCAAACACATACTCTTAAGCTTATTCAGGGCTGACACACATAACCACAGTGCATTTCCTGCCCATCAAAACTGAATACGTCATTAAGACATCCAAGCTGAATACCTTATTGATATTAGTAACTAGAGGATGAAACTTAGGATTGATCCACCGGAAAAGTAAGGTCTTCATCAAGTCCTGGTATGTGTTGAAGATGTGCAAAAGATGAAAATTCTGCTGTAAATCACATAGAGATAGTCCTAGCCTCACTCTACTGAAATTCCTCTTTATCAAATCAAATACAATTTCATGGAAAAGCTCAGCTTGGTTCCCAGTGATTTAAAGTGCCATCTTAAATGGTACTCTTTGGAAAATGTACAATACCGAGTCTTACAGTATGAGTTTGTGGGGATTACTGGAGTTCTGTATGCTGCTAGGAGCAGAAATGGATGAAACTGGCAGAGGAAACAAGACTGACTAGGCACGACACGATTTTGGAACCTTACACTGTAAAAACCTCTTGACATTCAGTCAAAGTGATGAAATCCAGTTAGCTAGTAAAGGAGGCTGCTGTAGATTCCATCCCTTGGAAATATGGTGCAACACCACATCTGTCACAGAGCTACATGGGTCATCAAAACTAGAAAAGCCAATTCCCATAGAGCCCTGTTATAAACCCAGATATAGCCAGATTTACAAGATTTGCTTGTGAGGGTGCTGACATCCTCTCCACATACCGTCAGAATCTTTCAGTCTTCTTCAAAACACACAGTTTGTCTATTGTCTGTATACATTTTCACCTAGAGTTAAGAAAAATAGGAAAACAGGAAATTTGATATTTTGGGGGCTTGTTACCTCATATCTTTCCAGCTTACTTTTCAGTTATAGGACAAATAATTTATTATTTCTTCAGGAAAACCTTCAGGGAAAACTTATCCTGAAAAATATAAGGACCTCACACTTAGCCTCTAGAAGTACATGTCCTCTGAACTACACTCATGGATTTTTAAGACCCAAGTGGACTGTTATGATCATCCACTCTGTTCTAGTTAATACAGGGCATAGGATTTCATGGAGTCCTTAATTCAGCATTTCATTTCTGAGCGAGCTATTCTGTATGACAGCAGTATTGATTGCAAGGCTAGCAGGGATGGCAAATTTACTGGATAAGTTGTTCCAAATGTGGCAGTTTAGCACTGTGTTTTTTGTCTCAGTTTGTCTCATTTTTGAGTCCAAGAGATTTGTAGCCTGCTGAAGAGCCTCTAATGCCTGTAGGTTTCCCTTTCCACATAGGTAGTCTTAGGCAGTGATTTACTCTTCCCTGTGCCCTTTCTTTGAGGCAGTGAGGTTGATCTTTAAGTGCTCAGCATGAGGGAGCATTTGCTCAGGTGGCCCTATTTCTGAACCATTTGTATTTATTAACATCCTCGCTGAAGTGTTGAGACTAGAAATGGTTACAATACCTAGCAACGACCACCTCGGGGATGGGACAAAAAGTAGTAACTTCATCTTTGAGTCCTCTTTCTTCTTCAGGTGCTGCTCATTGCTAACAAGGGTTGCATTTGCTCTCTTGGCCATTTTGTCGTGCTGTGAGATCACGACCTGTTCATAATCCTCTCCCACAGCTAGCTTCTTTTCCAGATGATTACTTCACATGCACAGAAGCCATGGCCTGGAAGTGACACCATGGTTCTTGATGCCTATCTTGTATTATTATTTTATGTTGTATTAAAGCCTTTTTTCCTCAGATGTTTTACCTTACTGAGCTATTACTTTGGAAAACATTATCTTTTTTTCTTGCACAAAGACCATTCTGTGTCATCTCAGCTGTCACCTGGCACCCATTTCTGCCACCTTTGGAAAGTAGACCCTTTCCAGCAATGTTGCTTGTGTATTTGTGCATTGTGGTGCATGGGCTCAATCCTGCTGCAGTGCAGATCTGTATAACTATTCCAGATAAGGATTTGACCCAGTTGTAAGTGCAAATCCCGTGGCAGAGCAAGTCAGAGTGACTCATAGAAGGTTGCTGGCCAGATCTCCTTCTGCATTTAGGTTCCTAGAGGCAACCCCATACTGGCATAGCTGAGGTCCCATTTGCTCTTAACCTATGTGGGACATCTGGAAGTGCTTTTTGCTACAACCATGGCTCAGTTACTCACCTGGAATACACAGACAAGAAAAGTAGTTCATGATGGTAATGTGGTTGAACTGCTAAGGTAGAATAAGTGTAAAACTTAATTCATCTTTTGAAATAATTAGTTACCTGTCTGCTGATAAGATTTATCCAAATGTAAAAATGGAATTTAGTTTTGAACAAGGATGTTTGAGCACCAGAAATATGACAGTTTACAAGCAGTGCAAACTATGTTCACAATTTATGCAATAGTGTTTGTTTCAAAACTTCAATGCAATATCTACAAGAGATAGAGGTATTGTTCTCTGAAACAGCCTAATTCCTTTATGAGGACCACAGCAAGACTTCTTTCTCTTCAGGCTCTGAGATGAGTTTCAGGCATTCCATGTCAAAAAGAACTTCTTGGAGATTCATGGTAGTATGAAATGGAAGAGTGGGACAGAAAAATGACAGTCACTTCTGATTCTTCTGTGGTGTCATCCAGTGTCTCAGTATCAGGGTATCAGAGAATCATAGAGTTATAGAATATACTGTGTTGGAAGGGACCTATCAGGATCATTGAGTCCAACTCCTGAACTCAGGACACCCCAAAAATCACACCATGTGCCTGAGAGCATTGTCCAAACACTTGTCGAACTCTCTCAAGGTTGGTGCTGTGATCACTTCCCTGAGGAACCTGTTCTAGTGCCTGACCACTCTAGGTAAAGAACCTTTTCCTGACATCCAACCTAAATCTCCCCTAATTCAGCTCCATGTCATTTCCTCATGTCCTGAAACTGGTCACTAGAGAGAAGAGATCAGTACCTGCCCCTCCACTTCCCCTAATAAGGATGTCCAAGACTGCAATGAGGTCTCCCCTCAGCCTCCTCCTCTCCAGGCTGGACAAGCAAAGCGACCTAAGCTACTCCTTGTACGGCTTTTCCTCTAAATCCTTCACCATCCTTGTGGCCCTCTTTTGGACACTCTCTATGAGCTTATCGTTATTTTTATCTTGTAGTGCTCAAAACTGCCCCCAGCACTGGAGGTGAGGCCGCCCCAGTGCAGAGCAGAGCGGGACAATCCCCTCCCTTGCCCAGCTGGTGATGCTGTGCCTGATGCCCCCAGGACACGCTTGGCCCTCCTGGCTGCCAGGACACTGCTGGCTCATGTTCAGCTTGCCATTGAGCAGGACCCCCAGGTCCCTTTCCACAGCGCTGCTTTCCAGTCTCTCATTCACCGTCTATACACACAACCAGGGTTGCCCATCCCAGGTGCAGAATCCAGCACTTTCTCTTGTTAAACTTCACATGGTTGCTGATTCCCCATGTCTCTAATTTGTTGACGTCTTTCTGCAGGGCCTCCCTGAGAGGAGGGAGGAGTCAACAGCTCCTCCCAGTGTAGTGGTTTTGGCAAACTTAGTATTTCTTCCAGTCCCGCTTCCAAGTAATTTATGAAGATGCTGAAGAGCACAGGGCTGAGGATGGAGCCCTGCAGAACCCCACTAGTCACAGGCTGCCAGTCTGATGTCACCTCAGTCACTGTAACCCTTTGTTTCCAACCTGTGAGCCAGTTACTCACCCATCATGTAACATTGTTATCCAACTGTGTGCTGGACATTTTATCCAGAGGGATATTGTGTCAGACAATTTAAAAATATTTACTGAGGTCCAAAACCATTACATCTCCTGGCTTTCCTAGATCAGCTCGGTGGGTTACCCTGTTAAAGAAGGAAGTCAGGTTTGACAAGCAGGACTTTCCCCTCATGAAGCCGTGCTGGCTGTGACTGATGACTGCGCTGTCCTCCAAGTGTTTTTCCATACCTTCCAGAATAACCTTTTCAATGATTTTACTGGGCACTACAAGTGACACTGACAGGCCTGTAGTTTCTGGGGTCATCGTTCTCATTCTTGAAAATTGTGACAACCATTTTCAAGAGGATATGAGGAGCTCCATAGGTACAATTTGTTGGGAAAGGATGCAGCATAAATAAACACGTCCCAGCTGACAACCCCAAAATGGAAATGTGAACTGGAGGAAGGAGAGGGGCAATAAGAATTAGCAGTTTTACAGGAAAGGGAATTTCCATTGCCATCTTCCATGTACATCCAGGTAGGACCCTGTTTTTCTCATTTGTTGGACCAGCCACTAGGGAGTGGAGGGCCTGCTGATTTCAGGCAGTTGAATGATAGAGATATTTTAACAAAAATTAATATATTTTTTTCCCCTCTCTGTTACACAGTTCTGGAAGTCTTGTGCTTCGTTGTCTGACTCTTTGCTCATATCAGAAAGATTGGTCAGCATCATATCCTGTCCATCTTAACAGGATTAATATGCTTCTCTGATAGACATGCATATTTATATGCATTCTGATATGCATATTTATAGATGGAGGGGGCAGACTGAGGAGGGTCTTTAGCCCGGGCTAAAGGGTTTACTATTCAAGATTTGACAACAGATCTAAATATATATCCATTTTGGACAGATTAGATTAGACTCAGCCTATGGATGGTCTCTGTTTTGACATTTATCTCCATGGTGAGAAGAATGGTTACTTTTGAGTGGTAGAGTTATGAATAAATGACTGTCTTTTCCCCAGGAGTGAAGATTAATGTCACAAGAAATCAGCCATCATATATGTTATATGCCGATTGTGTACTCTCTCAGCTCCTGCTGCCTTCATGGGATTGAAACTTTCCTGACAGTTTGAGAGAATGAAGAGTGCTTGGGCGTTGTGGCAATCAGGCTGCTCCGAAAATGGTTAAACTTCTAATCAGCTGTGAGCTCTTATGTCACCAGCAAAATAACAATATATGTAAATGAAACTGTAAAAATAGCGCAAAGAAGTCTTTCTTTCCCTTGCTATGTATATATATGCGTATGTGCATGTATATACACATCTTTCTTAAGCAGACAAGAATGAGAACACATTAAAGTTCCCATATTTATATATCGGCCATAGCTAAACTTAGACACAACATCTAATTTACACTGACGTCTTTCTTTAACAAGTTTTGTAAGAGGAATGATTTAAGTTCAAGGAAGTGCACTGAGTCATCTGCACGGTGGGCCAGTGGCTGAGCTAAGTTTAGAATCAAGGGGAAGTTTGGATCTTCTGGCTTCAAGTTTTTCCCTTTACATCTCTACTTTTCTCATTCTCAATGCTTAAAAATAAAAGAAACTTTCTTCCCAATTTCTATTCTTTTCTTACTTGATTTTTTTAATGTATCCTTGGTTCTCTAGTCTTTTATAGCAAACCAGAGAATTTAATTTAATGAGCTATCTGAGATTTTAAAGTCAGGTTAGCTGATGACCTTGCAAATAGTACCTTGAGACATCTGTTTCAGGAGTGCTGAGATTAAAAAGCATAAATGGAAAACATGAGGTCTGTCCAAGTGATACCTGAGCAAAGCAGCATCCCCCAGTCTCAAGGAAAAAAAAAAAAGATGAAGCTGAGCAAAGTCAGTCCAACCCAGCTCACTCAGCACAACCTCTGTTGCTATCTGTCCAATATAAAACTACACATCGTCACTCTCTTCAGCCCTCTCTCCTCCCAAGACTTTCTGTGGCCCATCGAGTTTCCTGCCAGCCCAATGCATCATGCAGGTTATGGCACACCATAGCCTGAGGAATCCAACTCATTCCTCCTCTGAGAGACACCTCTGAAAACAGACTTATGGCCAGAACAAGGGAAGACCAGTGCACTCTCGCCATAAATAATCTGCAGCCAGGCTGTGCCCAGCAGGTTATGAGTCTGTTTCCTCTGTGTCAGACCCTGGATGCACTTCTTGTGCCACAAGGGTGAAGCTTCTTGTGGTGCATCTCCCCAGCACAGCCCAACTGATAGATATTACAAGGCACAACTCGTCTCTGATACAAATCGAGTGGTTAATCTGCTTTTGTACAACTTCTGTAAATATTATCTATCTTTTTTCCTGGGTCAGTGAACACACAAAAACTGAATGACTGGCCTAAATATTTAAGGCTATGCATGTTTAATAATTCCTGGTGTCTCTAGTTGATTTGGTGCATTGCTGTGTTTTGCATCAGGAAAGAGCCATGATACAGCTAAGAGGTGATTAAGCCAGGACTTTGTATAGCATGCTGTATGCAGGCAGGTGGAACAATTAGACTGAAAGGAAGCAGTTTTCTGATTGTGTTTCACTTGCTATAATAAAATGTAGTTATGTTTCATACCAATTTCATTTTATTCGTTATACTTCAATGACAGCCTAATTGCACCACTGTTTATGCTTTCTTTAAAGCTTAGTCATTGTTTAATTTTATAAACAGAGAGTCAACTTCATGCCTGATAGTTGTTGCACCTCATGCTATTAGGCCCTAACACAGCTGGAGGTACCATGGGATGGGGATGTAAAACCAATTAGATAATCTGGTCATTATGAGTCCTACCAAGGCAACCCCATATTATGGTTACTTGCCAGTAGAGCTGGTCACTCAGAAAAAATAAAAATATTGGAATCTATTGATTCTATTGAAATCTATTAATTATCAATTATTAGTATGCAACACGATCTCAATTGCATTTGGATTGTTTTCAGCTTTATTTTACTAATAATGATAGTGTTAATGTCAGTGGGGCCAAAAGAAGAAGGAAAATACCACTCAACCTGAGTGAGCTTCATCAAAATCTGACCCTGTCTCATTAAAAAAGGCTTTTTCAGCATGTGCAGTCTTTTCACATTCCAGATCAGTGGTTCTTCAAGGGTGGGCTTCAGAGTCAGAAAATCACAATACTCCCTTGTAACTTCAGAGTGAGCAGCTGTCACTCTGTTAAGATAAGTGCCACCTTTTATAAGCTGCAGTTACTGTTCACTTTTCTCCACACTCCTTATATCACTGCTTTGACCCAGTCTGAGTCATTCCCTGCATGGGAAACATTTCTTCCTGTGGGCATACATTATGACTGGGGTTGTGTACTGATAAAAGAGGGATAATTTGTCCTCTGACTCCTCAGTGGAATGGTTCTGCCTGTAACTAGGATGCACACACAGTGAAGACAAAAGCCAGCGGGAGTTTGTTAGATTCCCCTGCTACAGGTAGATGACAGGTGGAACAGAACTTTTTAAATGGCAGTGAATATCATGCCTGTGCACGTGCACGGGGACAGGCAGGCACAAGCTGGGAGTATGACGCAGGAGCAGGGGGTGTCCAAAGGCTCTGCTGCATCCATGTGCAGAGGCCTTGAGAAGGCACCAAAGGGGAAGAATTTTGTTTCTCCACCCTTGAATAGTGAGAAATAAGAACTGATTGCTTTCCTGCTCAGCTCTAGTAGCAAGGCTGTAAGAGCTTCCATATGGACCAGGCCAAAGGCTAGCCCAGCAACCTGTTTCTGATGGTCATCAACAGTTTAAGAAATGTCTCCAAATCTGGGCATGCAGAAGGGCTGTCTTTGCCAAAATGAGCATCTGGCCATCAGTAAATTAAGTATTTTCTACTCATAAGCTGCCTTTATATGGGTGTTTAACCAGGCGGACCAGGTGGACTTCCATTGATTTAGTGGCTCCCTTTTGAAGTCCATTTTTATTTTAAACTTTATTTTAGCAATGAATATCCCATTTTAATGATGCACTATACATTCTTGTGTTTTGATAAATTAGATTGTTACATGCATAACCACCCCCTGAAGACACTTCTAAGTATCTATAGTCAAAGTATCATTACTTGCATATTCCAAGACAGGATACAAGTCGGCTGTTGAAGATTATGGAAAAAAATCACAGCTCATTAAAATACACAAATCTTATATGAATTATTATTTTTTGGTCCATTCTTCCTGCCTTGTTTACAATTTAGGGATTTTTGAAATTTCTTGCTATGACTTTCAAGTTATTTATAAACTTTGTGTTTATACATAGTACAGCTTTTTATGTCTCAGGGTCTGACTTCTGTTTCTCTAACAATGTCTTTAGAGTGAGCACCATCAGAAAGCACTGTATGATAGCTTTATTATGCTTTCCATATAGCTCCAAAACATGAGTTTGAAACCTAGGAGTGAACTTTTTGCAGATAAACCACAAGTAAAGCCATGAGTGCTTTAGTATACTTTTGTAATACAAAGCCACACATTTGAACACCAGCTTCAGGTGTTTCCACATCTTGCCCAACAACTTGTAGTGATTACAGTGAAATATGGAAGAAATCGCATATTTTTTCATCCAGTCTGAGACTTTCACCAACTTGGTCAGAAACTGGAATTGTTTTTCTTTTGAAATTTTATCTTTTTCATATGTATACACATCCAGTTGTACAGAGACTATAGCGTAGCCATGTTGGCAAAAAGAGATACCCCTAAAATACCTGTCAAGATTCACAATACCCAAAGAATGACATATTCCTTTGAATCTCACAGAGAGCTGCTGCTGGTTCTTGCTGCATTTCATGCCTGAAATCCTTTCAAGTACAGATTCTCTCTGGCTTTCAATGCCTTTCTGCATGCAGAGAAATCAGCCCAAGCTCATTGCTGTAGGATAACAAAAGGGGCAGGAGGTGCTGCTGCCTTTCTCTGACCACTTGGAATTAAGATACTCTGCATCACAGTGAAAGACATAAGCCAGCAGGACTTTGTTAGAGTCTGGTTGCCTTAATCAGAAAAAAATTCTGGTGAGCTGAAGATGTCCAGATGGGTTTATAAAGATAAAAATAACAGACTGTGTTCTTTCCCCTCATGAAAAAGAAATAATTCTAAGTTGGTGGTGCTGCCACAACATACCACCTCTGCTGCCACCAGGGCAGGTTGCAAAGCAAAGAGCCTCTCATGGTCATGAGCGAAGGCAAGTGGGATTCCATGAACTCAGAGGGAGATCTGCATGTTGCTCAAAAAGGGGAATAATGCTGCAGAATAAGAAGATTCCACCAGGAAAGAGGACTTGACTCAACAAGCAAAGTTCATTGGTGCCAGCAAATAGACAACATGGTCAGGGAAAATTCAGGTAATGGTTTGTATTGGCAAGGAGCTGAGCTTCTGCACTGGGGTCCATTCTGATAGGGATGCACATATATCAAATTGTCTTGACAGATCCATGGCTTCGTTGAGTAACTTATGCCAACCACATGGGAAGAGCCAAGATGATGACAAACTGGACATCATTCTATAGTGAGTGTTTCATCTCAGTGGAAAAAAGGGTGGAATTCATATCAGATGATTCAAAAGTGACATATACACTGAGGTTAGGTTGGGTGCTGGGGTTTTGTTATGTTTCCAAGCCAGCAGAAAGTCATCAGATTGATTTTTAAGGAGAATTTTCTCAGGAGTTTTAGTAGAGGGAAGAGAGAGTTTTGAGTGTGAGCTCCAAGTCAGATACCTTTCCCCAGTGCCCACAGTTACTTGTACGCCTCCATCAGCCTTGGAGCAGCCAGGCCTTCTGCTTTCCTCACTCTGCACATGGAAGAGTTTGTGAAAGAAATCTGTCTTTCCAGTTGCAGTAAAGTTTCAACAAATCTTTTCACAAACCCTGATTTTTGCACAGCTTATTGTTCATGGTCAGTAGAAGAGAGGGGAGAGCTCAGTGGGGCTTCCCTCTTGTGCTGGTGCCTGGAGGGGGCTGGAAGCCACTTGCAAATGCAGCAGATGAGCACTTGCAGACAGTGCTTTAATGTGGACGTTGATGTAGAGTGATATTGAACACAAGTACTATTTTCTTTAATGAAGACTCAACAGGGAAACCTGAAAATGTTCTTGGTGGATCAGTTCTGCAGGGTTGGCCCCAGTGTCTTTGCCAAAGGTGTAGAGGGAGGGTGGGTGGCCCTTTGGCAAGCCATGCTCTGCTCAACCGGAAAGATGAAGAGTAACCCAACTTAGCCTTACAATTCAGGTCATGCTCTATGTAAACCTAATGCAGGAACCCACTTGTATTGGTTATTCTAACTCTGAACAGACTGTGCAGATCCTACTTCAAATCTTAATTTTTTAGGTTTAAATGTTCAAATGACACAGGTTTGAACATTGTTTGCCACCACTTACCATCTCAAAATTTGACTCCCTAACCAACAGCACTGAGTGTCTTTGCACCTTTAGGAGGGTAAAAATATGGAAGAGATGTATTAGGCTTCTCTTTTACCACAGTGTATTCCTTTATTTCCCCCCCTTGATTCTGGATTGTCAATACACAGGAAGACTCTCTGTTTCGGCCAACAGTTGGCATTAAAAGTGTACATCAGGTTACTGCTGCTAACAAGCAGCTTGTCTCTTTGATCTGAGGTAAAGCATGGACTGGATGCTCCCAGATCATTATGCTTGTCATGATAAATTTACTTTGTATGTTGGTGGTTGATATACCTTAGGGTTTGACATTGAGGGCTGGAGACATCAGGAGGAAGAGATGGCCTGGTGCCTGAGGGAGCACTGTGTTGCTGTACCCCCCACCCAGATGTACAGATGTTTGAAGTTCACTGGTGTATCTCTTCGTCCTGGCAACACATACCAGTTTTCTGTGGGCAGACATTTTCTGAGGGCAGAGATTTCCACTTGATTGCCCAAAGTCCTGACATGCACAAACGTTGGGCTGTTTGGCAGGATCCATAAACCAGATGTTACCTCACCCACTTACTGTTTGGGGTGCTGTGTGTTAGATGTGCCTGTGAGGGATGTCACCCCTGGAGGGTACAGAATCAGGTAGAAGCCAGTGATTAAGCTGTGAGCTGGAGGAATGGGGGTTGCATCCCACTGCTCTCCCCCATTGCATCTTTGGCCACTTGTTATCCCACGACAAAGTCAGAGTGATCTTTCATAACCTGCTGTCTTCAAAAGAGCAGAATGTTGCTTTGGCTGTGGTTGAACTGCAATTTAACTTTTCTCCCAAGTAACGTCTTCTTTCAAAGAATATTCATTATGATATAAAGTCATATTACTCTCTGCTGTTCCGCTGTTGAGAAGACGTGAGTTGGAGGAGTGTCTTCTGTAACCAGAGGATTTGGGAAAAGGTAGGATTTTTTTATTTAATTTACCATTTTTTCCTGCTGAGGCCTGGTTTAAAAAAATAAAAGGAATAATTACTGCTGTACTTTAATTCTTCAGAAATGTTTCTTGAAACTAAAAATTATTTCAGAAGAGGTCACTCTTTTTTTAAAACTTGCAGTAAAAAGGAACTGCAATTCCCATATGTCTGTGTTACTGCTGGTCCTTAGTCCTATGCCGTGCACTATATTGCAATGAAGATGCAATGTATTATCAACTTAATTTTTCAAGGTTTGTCTTTAAAAAAGTGAACTTCTTTTATATATGCACAGGATCATCAGGTCGTTTTACTATCTCTGAGCACTCTGCATTTAACCTGCTTCTCTCTTTGCAAGCCAGTAATGTTTATACTTTCTATTTTTAACATTCAATTTTTCATCGATTTTAGAAATGTGTCAACAGGCAAAAATGTACTTAAACATTTCAATGACCACTGGAGCTACTGGATATTATAAGAGTTATCTGTCACTGTCCAAGATGAAGGTTTATATTTCCTTATTTTCTAAATACACCTAGCAGCAGTTTATATGTGATCAATACACATGTATATGTATTCATGTATATGAATACAGCTATTTATGTCTGCATGAAGTTAATGTATCATTTTTATAGGATTAAATACAATTTTGTTTCAATAAAGAAAAAGATCTGCAGGCACTTTGTATTTTGCCAATATTTGTTCTTTTCCTCCGCAAAACAGGAGGAAAACCAGATATTTTTCTGCCTGGCTTTCATTTCTAAAACTCATGTCTATCTACAATGGAAATGCATGTTATTACACATTCAGAAAAAAAGACAGTGAAGAATCTCATAATTTTTAGATTATTCAGGAAGCATTAACTCTGCTGTTCTTTCAAATATAACTCTTGATCTAGAGCTTTGTGTTGCATCTTGGCTACATGAGCTTAATTATTGTTACATAGTAAATAAAAATATTCTTTAAAGGGAGTATAAATATAAATTAGAGGTATTTTGTGGCTTTTTTTGCACAGCTGGAGAAGTGTAAAAGGTTTTTCATCTGAATGAGAGTGGGCATGTCCAAGTATTGTAGAGAAAGAGACGCCCATGAAGTTGCTGCTTGCCCTTCATATGTGCAAACTCATGGGTTTGGACATGCCTGGCTCTGGCATGTGCATTCACATGTCCGCACACACACACACACACGCACGCACACATTTCCTCCCAGGCAGAGCTCTGGCAACATGGAATCTAAGTCATGACCAGCACTGCCAAACTGCTGCAGCATCACTCGTTAGAGATACATTACCATTTTCTGGCGTGTACAAGGCAAGATAGTTAACAAGTGTTCTGGGGCACCCCAGTCACTCAGAAATGTTGCTCAGAAATGCTAAACTGTAGTAAGTGTAGTTATTATAATTCTAGAACTCTTGCTTACAAGATCAGAATATTTTATTCCAATGTATTATTTTTACTATTTATTTATTACTTGTATTGCCATAGCAACTGGGACCTCAGCCACAGTCAAACCCCCCACTTTGCTAGGAACTGCACAAACAGGAAAAACAGATGAAGAGCTCACATTCGCACTAATAAGGTGTTCTTAATTTTAAAAGGGCTCTGAGGTCGTGTATGCAGCTCCAGACAATAGACGTAAAGCAAGTTCCAATATGAAGGATAAATAAAACCACAATCAGACCCTCAGTGATAACTTGGCTGTCTGCTAAGACTCCTCAGAGAAATGCTGGCATAATCAGCAGACCTTGAACCATGCCCTTAAGGAAATAAATTCAGGCTCTATCAAGCTAAGAAGGGAGGGCCAACTAAGGACCTCATGCTGCAGCATCTGCACATTTACTGCGTGGATGGCAAGTGGGAACATCTCTGCTGATCCATCTGAGCATGATGTCCTCACGTGAGGAAAGCTATGCAAAAGCCTTTTGTACAAATTTCAGGCTTTAATGAACCTGGGACCTGGAAATATTCCTTTCCCCATTACCTTGCCACTGACCTGAGGAAACGTCTGCGTTCGTTACGAAGAAATGTTGTCAACCCTCCATAAGAAAATATCACCCTATGAATCCCAATGGGGACACTACTGAAAGGACCATGATTACACAAACCAACGACCTTCTTAAATTCTACTACATTTCAGAGCATATTGATTCCTGGCATGGTACTGAGCTGTGTAATAGGAATGCTATTTTACATTCCAGAAATGCTAGCCCTGTTAATGCCTTGAAATCTTCCTTTAATCTTTTGTGCCCTATAAAGACTCCCATTAACTCCTTCCCCTCCTTCATTATCTCTTTATTTTTGTTTCCTATTTATTTTTCTCTCTCTTGTTCTTGACCTTTATTTCTGTGACATGTTACCCTCACAAACTGCTGCCTGAAAGAAGACACGATTTATTACGTCATTTTGATGCAGGCAGTTTGCACAACACACGTAGTTTTGGATTATTTCAAAAGAAAGACAACACAAACATGTATGTGCTAATTAAACACACCATACTAATGATGTGGCAGCGTGTGGCCCTCATAACTCTGGCAGCCATAAGAAGAGTCCTGAGGGAGGCATATTCCTTCAGACTAAATTGCTGTAGGGATCTTTGCAGGGAGGCTCTCCATTTTATTTCTGAAGGCACTATGCTGCTGGGGGATGTGCTCTTGTCTAACGCTGACAGCCCACTGTCCCTGCCCTTTTTCTCTCTGTATTAAACCGCTGATAAATCTTCCTGGTCACCCTGTAAAGTAGAAGAGAGAACTATAACCACAGTGTTTTAAACCAGCAAGACTTTAGAAAACAGGAGTGCGTGTGATATTGTTGCAGAAGGGGGAATCAGCTGGCGTGAAGTCCCGCTGTTTGCAGGCAGCCTCACTTACCGCCCGGCAGAAACAGGGAGGCAGAGTCGGGTCTCATCCGCCCCATGGGAGCCGTGGTGCCCGGAGCCTGCCTTTGTTCACAGGCACAGCCGGCCAGAGCCACAGGCTGCACCTCAGATTTTGGGAGCTGTCAACAGGGCGCACCTTTTGAAGCTGGAAAGGGGCCTAAGCTTTCTGTGAAGGCATAGTCAGGGAGATTTGTTCACTTTCTTCTTTTTAACAAATATGAATTTATAAGCATCTTGATCTGACTTTCTGATTGGACATAGGGCTTGCAGGAGCAGAGTGGCTTGAAAAGCATGGCCCTTGTCTGTTCTCTCATATGGCAAAATTATACATAGCAGAAAGAAATAAATTTAATGAAAACCATTTCCATCACAACAGAAGCAGGGCAAACCTTTGTCTCTATTTGGACAAAATGCCTGTTTCCGAGTATGAGACTTTTTAAGCCAAATGCCTAGACAATTTGCTATTAATGGGCAAATGAATGGGAAACCAATTCAGAATTGATGCTAGAAAATTTTCAAGGTCAAATGATAGAATTTAGCTCTCATAATTTTTTGTATCTTCATGCATCTACAGATTAAGTAGCTTAAGTCTCTGATGTTGTCATTTATCAGTATAAAAGGTTCATGTTCAGATGAGGGAAAGGTGCTCTCAAAACTGGACCCTAAAGTTTGCAGCAGAGATTGAAGCCCAGGCAGGAGAGCAGCACTGATCTGAGAAAGGAGGGATGAATGAATGGACAGGCTGCATGCGCAGCACAGTTTGGCTCTAATGGGCTGGGATGTAAAGAGCCTTTTTCTTTCAGCTGCCTCATGCATGGTGGCTGCCTTTTGTGAATACTTTTAGGAGGACAGTTCGAAAGAAAGACTAGGAAGCTCACATACTAACTGCTTTGGAGAATATTTTTTGCAAGACCTTTTCTGTTGTAGGCATTGACTCAGCTCTGACTCTGGATAAAAACTGCCTGCTAGCTGTACAGAGGTGATGCATTCAAATATTTGGAAATTGTTTGGCATAGTCTGTCATAGAGCCCTGCATCTGAGCTCTCTGCTAACAACACGTCTTTGAGTTGCAGTCATATTCATCTTCAGATTTTTAGGGATTCTTCTGATGGATATTTTATGACTGGGCACAGAACAAGGCTGCCAAAGTCAGCCCAGTGGCTCTCTGCCTCTGGCTCCCGAACTCAGTCTTCAGCATTCACTACTGCCTTCTGAGGGGTTGATTCAGAAGGGTTGCCTCTTCCTGCTTTATCTTGCATGAATTAAACTTTCTTTTGCTCCCCAGGCTACATATGAGTAAATTCCCTTCCTTACCAGAAAAAGATAGAATAAGTGGCTCTCTTGGCACTTGGGCACATCCTGCTGGCTTCACGCAAAGGATGTTAATTCACCTCTCCTCTGCTTTTGGCCCTGAATGCCTGTTCCTGCCAAGTGTGCTGTGGGAATGTGTGTTAAATGTTACTGTCACTTTTAGTATATGAAAGATGATAAATACTGTGGAGACAAGCTGTGAAGAATGAAGACAAGAAGCTGATGTTCGGTGTGAATGAAGAGGGGGAAGGCTGTGAAAAATGAAATCACATGCTCGGAGCAAAAGGCTAGGAAAGTTTTCTTCACTGTAATGTTATGAATGGAAATAGGTAGCAATGTTATATTTGACAAATTTGTAGAAGATGATGTTAGTTGAGATGGAAGATGGTGAGAGCCTGGAGGAGTGTTTTATGTTATGAATGAGAATAAAAGTGTATAACCTATTACTGTAAAGTAAAAACGATGGAGAAAGAATCAATTGGAAATTCAGCTAAAGACAGTGCCAAGGCCGTGGACCTAAGGACCTGCAAAAGAGGCAACACAGTGGTATTTCCATAGCGACAGAAGAAGAGGAACATGTAAAAGGGAAAGATGAAGAGCCCTACTCGGACTGTGCCACTCTTAAGCAGATGGCTGAAAAACGGAGCAGGTACTTTATTTATTTTGCAGATGAGATTATCTGGAATTTGATTATTTGCATAATTATCTGTAAATGAATTATCTGGAGACAACATGAAAAGAAACAGAGACAGAGCCCAGGTGTAGAAGGCTTCTGTGGAAAACTGGAGGGAAGAATGAGAAAAATCCTTTGAAATGTACATTGGTGTGTGGTTAGAGGGAAAAGAGGAGAATCAAGACAGATGAGTCAAAGTCCATGGAGAGCGGCTTTACAAGAAGAAGAGCCTTGCAGGCAGATTGGAGAGGGTGACAAGGGGTGTCAGTTCTGGGTTTTGGGAGGAGTAATTTGTGAGGCACTTTGGTGAAAAAGTGTCTTCTTCGCTGGAGGGCAAAGGGAAGAAGTTAGGGGAAAAAAAAAGGCTTAAGACTGAGTGTGATTGGATGAGCTCCAGAATACATTTGCAGACAAAAAAAGGTGGGCGGGATGGTTGGTAGAGAGGAGAGTGGAGTCAAAGATGGTTTATTTTTAAAAGGACATTTATATTGTGAGGTGGAGCATCTTGAGGAAATTGAGAAATAGAGACACTAAAGAGTGAGTGGAAGAGTGCCAGTGAGATTAAAAGACAAGCTGGAAAGAAGCAGATAAGAAGTTTGTCTTCTTAGAATGAATATTGCAGAATAAATGTCCTGCATGTCCTCCAGCAGAAAAAGTTTTCTTCACAATTCTCTTGACAAGGAGAAGTGTACAGTTGGGAAAGGGAAAGACGAAAAGGAAAAGGAAAAGATGACTGAAGGACTAATTGAGGGTGGCGGTAAGCTATCAGCTCAGGAAACATGGGAATCAGTTAAAGTATAGAAGCATAGAAGTTTATTTTAGTAGGGATGTAACAGAATGGAAGAACTGAAAGAGGAAGGGAGGAGAAGGGAAAGAATTCAGAGTGGAGGGTGTTGCCCAGGCTGGGAAGAGGAGGAAAAGAGGAAACAGGAGGGGGTCATACCATGCAGTGGGAAGGTGGGAAAAAAATAAGTGTGAGTGTGGAGACACAAGGTCTGAAGAACTTCATGAGCATATGATAAGAGAGGAGAGAGAAAGAGGGAGCAGGAGACACCAAAGAGCAGAAGAGAGTATCTGTGCTTGTGATCTGGACAGAGGAACAAGGTAAACTGAGGAGACAGATGATTGATGGTCATTTGTCAAGACAGAGAGATAAATCTTCAAAGCTGGCCAGCAAGTCAAATGGAAATGCAAAGCTGATTTATGGCAAAAGGAATTAGGTGTACTATGAACACAGTACTCCAAGATATGGAGCATAGGTGAGGAAAAATGCTCTATGATTCTGTGACAGCTAGAAAGAGAGAGCTCCTTAGAACTTAAAAATATTAAGCTTGCTAAACAATGTACTAACTTAAATAATGAGTCAATAAGTAAGAAATTATTAGGTGCTTCCTGCATCAATAGGTGCAGTAATTAACAGGAAAATGTGTACTGAAGAAAACTTGAATAGAGCTCTTATGAATGCCAGAGTAAAAATTATGAGGGTTAACACTGAATCAGGTGTATATTTTTTTAAAATTTTTTGTTTGTTGAGCTGCATATAGAAGATAAAGCAGAATAAATATGTAGCACCTCAGACACACACACACATCTATATCATCTGTATCTACTATATATCTACTATCTCTATCTCTATATCTGTATCTATCTATATGCAATCATCTCAAATACACCTAGTTAGAAGTAGGAGTTACATGATTTCTCAGCAGGTTAGAAATTTTTGCTGGAAAAGTCTGAAGCACATTTTTATTTTGAATCTATTGATCTGATGATGCAGGAACAACAAATTACTTGCTAAGCCAGACACTTTATCTATTTTGAGTGTCACTGTCATTTTCTCATTGAAAGAGGTTTTTTCCCTCCATTAAAAGCATGAGATTTCACTTCCATTGGAAAGAATGTCTTTTGTCATCTAATGCTTTGTCATAATCAAGACATTTCTTTCCAAAACTGCTTTTCAGCTTTACTAGAGGTTTAAATAAGGTGCCTTATTTTGATGTTTACTCTTCCAGCTTTCTCACAACAGTTGTTAAGACTTCTTGCGGGTGTGATCCTTATTTCTGGAGGGGTTGTTCGATAATGCAATATTACTGCAACTGAGAAATAAATCCCATGTATAGCACTGCTAGCCTGTTCTTCATGGGCAGAAAGCTGTGTATACTGGAAGCATGGTGTCAGATCTGTGAGCTGTGATGCCTCTTTTTCAGTGTTGTTCTTATTCAAAAAATCCTTAATAACTTTTAAACTTAGGGAATGTCAGCAGAAACACAAAGAGATGAAGCTACTGTAGAGTACAGAGTTAGCTGTTGGAAAACCTCTCTGATTTTCAGAGATATGAAAAGATGGTGAACTTGGGCAGTGCTGGACTGAGCAAATGGCTACATCTATGCCAGGAAATTAAGTGGTGACAGGGAAAGCTCCAGGGCACAGCCACCTGGTTGTCTGTACTGTTATTGCTGCAACAGCCCACGAATGGCACACTTGTGACCCACAGAAAATAAAAGCTTGCAGCCAGCTCAGAGTGATTCAGGAGCTAGTAACTCCCCAAAGGCAGTTTGGCCTCTTGGAGACTAGGAGAGTTTAAAAGCATGGACAGGGCTAGTCCATGCCTGTAAGTCTCAGTGCCAGACCGTAGACCAAGGAAAATTTAATTAACCAATGTGAAGAAGCCTTACAACACTGTACATTACACGTGTCAGGAAAATTTGGCGAAGGAGCCAGTGGTCTGTTGATTGCTCAGAGTGAAAAGGTGAGCTGAGTCAGTCGGTGATGGAGGTAGGGACAGTACTCTTCACAAAAGGATCTATATTGAGGCAGGCATCATTTCTTGAATCTTCCTATTTTTTCTTAATGTCCAAATATTTGTTCTAGAGATGAATCATCATTCTTATTGAGCTTCATACAAGCCATAAACTTCTTGATTTTACCGCTTCTGCAGTAAGAAAATACTAGAGTAAATAGGCTTGTGGGTAAAATATAACAACAGATTAATGCCATTTTTTGTATTTATTTCCTACGGCTAGCCATCTCTAGGAAACAAGCTAAGAGAAGCAGAGAGTCTGTGATTCCCTATGTGATGTTTTACAGACTTATTAGCTTATAAGGGCACTTCTGTCCTTTCTAAGTGATGGTTATATCTATTAGAAGGTTATTTTTTTCAATTTTAATGAACCCTAAGGAGTGCTTGAGGGATAGGTGAATTGACCTGAATTTTCTCCCCACACTTGGACAAACATTCAATGGAGCCTTAAAAAGTTCAGTTCATATTTAGTTTTTCTTCTGTCTGAATAGGCTAGAAGAACTTCTGCATGATCCTTCCTGCTAAGTGCTTTAGCATGGCCAGTACCATCACTGCATTGATCAATAGCTTCATGGTATAAGAAAGAACCTCAGGCAGTGACTTGAAGCAAAGTGCCCAACTGTCTAAGTACATGAGGAAAAGCCTTTCTAAAATACAAAGGGCAAGGCTGTTCTAACTGTTCTGATGCAATTATTACTTGGTATATGCTGACTAAAGTGAACAGAATTGGACATTATATCCAAACACAAATCTGTCCATGCACGCACACAAAAATAGATATGGTTCTCAGGCTTAAGAAGAGAACAGAGCAAGAAGTTACACTGTGACAAAGACATTTGGAAATGATTTTGACTTTGGGATCTTCCATCTGTGAATTTTTGTGTAGGTGTTTCTATGCATAAGAGAGGAGCTCATCACTCTGGAGCTCTGGATGTGTCTCAGTCTGGACAAAATATTATCATTTGAGACGCTCAGCCTTGTAATTTTTCCAGCCTATGAAGCTTGTTGACTTTATACTTTTGTATGTACTGCATCACAGGAGAGTTCAGTTGCAACTGCATCGATATCCATTTCTGAGAGTTACTAGAGAAAGGGACAGGTCTGTATCTGGACTCACATTGGTTTTGCACCTCTGTCACCCCACTGACAGGAATGAGAACAGTGACACCAGGCGTAATGAGATTGCTCCTGATTTGCAACTCTGAAGCAACGGCAAGGCTGTCTTCCTTCTGGTAGCAAAGTTTCAAGCATCTTTTACTAACACTTGGGAAAGCATATCTGAAATTCTTGCCTGCTTTATGTCAAAGCCACATTCGCTAGGAGAGCTTTATCTATGAAAAAGTGAATGAAGTTTCAGATAACCTTTGTGACAGACTTTTAAGCTATATGTAGGCTCCCAGGGTTGAGGAGGCTGTAAGGTAAATTTAGATTAGTGTCGACTAAATATAAATATACTGCTCACTTCCCTGAGCAGTTGATGCGAAGGGAATAGACTCATGCCAGAAATAGGACCCTAAGTCCCTGCTTTGTACTGTTTTTCTTTGAAGGCTGGGGTAAATCATTGAGACATCCAGTGCATTGAATGGGATCCTTGGCCTTCACTTCCCATTTGTAGAGTAGCACAATAATATTTAATTACTGAATAGGGACAGTTCAAAAATGTCTGAATCAGTTAGACAGCTAGAAATATTTTAGAAGTTACCTTGACATGCAGAGACAGGTTCAGTGGCAGGACCTTTGCTCCATTACTAGTCTGCTGTGCTTAAAAGATAAAAATGTATTTATTCAGACATTTGGAATTCAACAGGGCACAAATATAAAAGTAACAAGTAAAATTAATATTTGTAGAATTAAGAATTTTTAAAGGGGAATCACTGGAGGCCTTGGATGAAAGATGTGCTTTATGCTTTCCCAGAGTATAACATAAAGGTGGATGCTTTATATCAGCAGAGTTAAACACCATTTCTTTATTTCTTTAACATTTATGAGGAGTATACAGGAATAAGGAATTCTTAAAAACTGATGTTGCGGTTTGGTTGCAGTGGCTGCTGACTGAGTTGACAGTGTTCATTTAAACCCTCTCTCAGCCAGTGCTTTTAAACACAAATGAAACTCACACCTGTTCAGGAAAGCACTGAGTCACATACCCACAGGCCAATATCATTTGAGTGCTGTTGACTGCAGTGGGATCTGAGTGTTAGTGGCTGCACCCTACTGAAACAGGGGTGTTACTCAGAGCAGGACCTGAAGGCTGATTTTCCCTGAAGATGACAAGACTGTATAGCATTTGTTAGTATATGAACAAGCTCTGGGTTTGGGTGGCTCTCCTAAGACTGTGTTTCTTGAAATAATGTGCTCTGTTGCATTTGTGTATTCCCAAAGATTTTCTGATAAGTCCCCAGTCATTAAAGACTATTTTGGAAGTATTTTTCCACACTAACTAGATTTTATTTGATTAAATTCAGTATCTAAAGGTATACAAGAATTGCAGTGCTGCTATTTAAATTACCTAGGGAAGCAATTTTTGTGTGGTGTTGATTAAAGAATGGCTTGAACAAGAATGCTTTCCCTTTAATACTATTTTTTTAATTTTCAAGCCAGGGACAAACCAAACAAACATCCCAAGATATTCATAATGGAAAGTGACATAGGGAACAATTTGTTCAGAACTCAAAGGCAAGTCAGGCAAGTCAGACTTCATATATCTGTCCAAAGAAATTGCAAGCACACAAAAATGATTTTCCTTGATGTTAGCTTTGGCAATGCCAGTACAGAAAAAGGAGAAAAGATCCTTCCTTCCCCACACCTCTGGGAAGAAATCTGGAAGGTGTTTTTTCCTAGTTTTAAGACAGGGCCTCACAGGAAGGTGAGGATGAGTATTCCTGAGTTTTGATGAGAGCAAATACTTCATTCATCTGACAAACCCAAGTACAGGCTTCCAGGCTGTTTTTCATCCCCTGCTGTTCAGGTGATAAATGAAAGAAAATAGCTCTTTTTTGGCTTTTTGTATAGATAACAGGAAAAGCAAAGGAGAAGCCTTAAGGGTCTCTCTCAGTGGGCTAAACCTTTCAGCTTATAGCTTTCAGCTATAAAATATGGCATATCTGTTCTGTGAATATGGATGCAGAGCCTGAAAACATGGAGCAGCACTGTTCTGTACCCCAGTCCATACCTTGAGGCTCTCTGCCCTATCCAGCTGTTCTCCTCGTGATGGCCCCAGAGATGCAGGGGGAGTGTGCTGAGCCATCCCGCAGCTCCCCTTCTCTCCAGGGCAGCTCTCTCCACTGCCTCCCAGCCCCACAGGAGCTGGACCATGCCTCAGGTGTGGGGACTGTAGGCACAGCCTCAGGAGGGCTGCAGAGCTGGGAGCAGGGCAGTCGCAGGTGCTGAGGGAGGGATGGGCAAGAGCACAGGAGGCGGCTGCACTTCTCTGAGGCTGCAGCTCTCTGAGGCTGCCTCGCTGGAGGGAAATGAAGTGTAGGCAAAGGGGGTAAGCACCTGGTCACGGTTTTATTTACCAGTACTGATAGAGACACAGAGACCTTGGGACATCCCAATCTACAGCTACTTATTTCTTATTGCTCCTTTGGCAAGCAATAAGCTTGTTTCTAGTTTCTTTGTCTTTGTGACTGATTTAATCATGACAGCTCCTGAATCTGCTGCTGCTAGTTTGGCTATGGCCTTTGAGGTGAATTGCGGATCACGAATATATGCTTGACTGCAAGACAAACCAAACCTAATTTTGTGCCTCAGGCAGCAAAGGTGGCTGTGCAGAACGTTGCTGAATATCGCAACCTCTGTTATGGACTGGGAGCATTGAAAGGGCAGCTTGATCATGGAAAGGGAGAATGTGCTGCCAACTCCCTCCACTCGCCACCTTGAAAGACTGGGAAATGTTAAAACAAACAACAGCCTAAAAGTTAGTGAAGATAAGGTTGCCCTCCCAGCAACATGTGAGGGGATTTCTGTTGCTAATTCACAGCCATTGTAGGTTGCCTGTATATTGCTAATGTGGGGCAAACTGTGTTTACGGAAAAGCACCTTGTGTTATCTGCAGCCTGTCTGAAGAAGAACAGGATATGTTACGTGGCTGACATAGACAAGATATTAAGCACTGTCTTTAAACTCCCACTTACATTTTGTTATCAAAATAAAATGTAAGCAACATTATGGTAAGAAAAATAGTTAAGCAAGCAAAAAACATCTTACAGGCATGGTCAGTGCCGTCCAATGTAAAATTTCCTGCTGTTAGTGGAGTTTTGTATTTCGTGCTGAGTGTCCCTCTGTTAACAGAAACATCCAGTACTAGGAAAAAGATCAATGTGCTAAAGCTTCAGTGGACTCTAAAGAGGAAAGTTTGCATACCCAGTTTTACCTTCCCCAATTTTCTTCATGCCTCCCTCTCTCCAATTTTTGTTGGTATGGAACCAGCCAGTGGTCTTTTCCAGCTGAGTGTTGGGAGATACAGACCTACATGTCTACACCCAGGAGAGCTCACCCACAAGGCTTAGCCGGGTTGCCTGTTGCAGGTAAATTTTTTCAATTTCTGCCAATGAATTTCAATGAGTGCTGTGCATCTAACATGACAGAAATGATTTATTACCCATTTATTCTAATGTAAATTCAAAGATACAAGACAGATATCACTGCTTAGAGACAAACAAACCTGAACTCTTTGTGCAGGAGCCTGTTTGGATTCAAAGTATTTTAGGAGATGAGAAGCTGACTGCTGGGCCTCATTTCATGGTGCAAGAGAGGAAAATGTCTCTCCATTTTCTCTAGTGTGGCAGCTTTACTCAGAGACTTGTGCTGCCAGAGCTTCAGCTGATATAAATCAAGGAGTATTGATCTGTCATGGCTGAGGATTTTGCCCTGTGCCTCCTCATTTGCCAAATGCTCAATAGTATGAGCAGAGTGGTCATTTTTCACAGAGTCCAATTGTTTGGCTAAAATGTGTGGGCACAGTGAAATGACAGAACTTTCAAGTTTTAAAGCCCACTAAATTTACTGAAACTGCAAAGAGTACATGTACAGATTGAGTCAAATCTTTTGTAGTGTGGACACTGGCTCCTGCTCCATGTGCTGAAGTTGTGTAAGCTGCCTTTTCCAAAAAGATCATGGTAGCTCTCACAATGGATATCCCTCATCATTTCTAGCCCGGGACATCAGCTTTAAGATGGATCAAAGCCTTCAATGTAGAACAAACATTTGGTGCCTTCCAAACTCAGCCAAATTGCTGTGTGATCCAGTAGCAAGAAGCTTATGCCTACTGTCTAAGGAATTAAAACTGTACTGCTCGAAAACTAATACAAAACAGGACTTTCTGCCTCAGAATTTGAGTATAAAAGTTAATTAGTTGGATCAAACCTTTCTCACAGCTAAAAGATGAAATTGTTGCTTTACTTTTGGTGTATTATTGCTTATTTCTAATTTTTACTGATGGTTGTTTATGCAGCATGTAAGAGTGGGAGAGCCTGAGCTTATCTGTCCCTCAGTCTGTTCTAGAGCAGTTTGGAGAGGGCTGCAGGCAGCATTGCTGCACCTGGAATTCATACAGCCAAGCTTCAGGGATGATCATTGCACAGACCTTCTCTTCTTATGATTCTTGTATGAGATAGAGGACCATAGACACCATAATGGGGCTATGAGACAGACATTTATTGTGCTGATAAAGTAATGTGATTGTTAAATTATTCTGTGGATTTTCTACAACAGAATGGCCATATTCATGTTTTTGTGTTATGATGCCTCCAATAAAAGAGAGTTGCAGTGTTACAGAGTTCAGAGTTAAATTGCTAAGGATTATCTGCAAACTGTGTCTATCAAAAGGGCAAATGACATGATAAAGAGAAGTGTGAAAAGAAGAAAGCCAAACCTCACTTTAAAAGCTTTAATTTGTGCAACTATGACTCAACTTGAACAAATGATTTTATTTTTTTTTCAATTAAATAGGAATGAACCATATGTACTCTTCAGAAAAAGAAGTGGATAGAGCGCAGCATTTCAAAATAAACAGCTGTTCAAATACAAATTTCTTGTTTATTGAGATTTCAGTTATATCAGAGTAAAGGTCTCAGAGTGGCTGGGCAAGTCAATCATTATATACCTTGTTAGTGTGACAGCCCCTTGTGTATTGTTGAACTGGAAATAAAACACAAATACTCCAGACCTCTACTGTGTCTGCTTCATGGTGCATAAATCTATTGTGTGTCATGTCACTTAGAGTTTTGATGGCAGGCTACCAAATGGTGGAGGAAAATACACAATCAAGCCTTCATTTTTATAAATGAAATTAAAGTACACACAGGAAATACAGAACAGAAGTGTTTTCATTAGTGCTATTCCAAGGGTCCATCACTCAAAATGGAGACCTTGCAAGCCCCACTGAACATTTGAATATATATGCAAATGAGTGTTTTTTTAAAGTACATATTATTTTCTTTTCCAAATTTTATGGTCTTTTTGTAATAATGAACCCGTGCCAAATAATTTTCACTAGTATGTCTTGTACCTGGTTGGACTGACAAGGACAGAGCCCTTGGTCACTGATGTGCTCCAAGGGCTTCCTTCACACAAACCTTGGAGGTGTTAGAGATGTTTAAACATCACAGTGTATGGCCTCCAAGGTCAACAATATAATTAGAATAAGTGCCAAAATGAAGTTTAGGTTAGTTGCTATCTTCAAGTTCTGAATTTTCTTTACCTAAATACTGGCTGTTAGGAAACACCTACAAATAATTGACAATTTTGTTGGGCATTGAACAGAGGAAAAGCAAAAAGAAGGATCTTATCCTTGTGATCTAAACTGGCATGTACATTGTGCTATGCAAAGAGTCAATTTTGGGTAAAAGCATAAATAAAGATGTGCCCTAAAGATATTTGTTCACTCAGCATCATTTTGGGTTCTGAAACATAAAACAGGTAAATTTGAGAATTAGATTTTTCAACTAGACTTTGAGAAAAACGATCTGGTAATATGCAGTATAAAAAGATGACTAGTAATATTTAGATTAAGCTAGATTTTGTCAGTATTGTCACTCTCTTATTTATGCTGTTACACTCCTTTCAAAACTTGAAACATCTGTTTGTTTAATTTCATTGAGCCCTAGGAGTCCCATGATTGAAATCATGCCTAACTTTGGAAAGTTGGTCTCCAAAGAGGGCTCTCTGCAACACTGCCCAAAATAAGAGGAAAAGAAAACAACCAAACCAAAGAAACAGTGTGTGGGATCCAGTCTGCTGAGCCTGAGCACTGAATTTGTTTTGAAATGCCAGGTGCACAGCGAAGCAGTCTGGGAGCAAGTGACAAGTTTCCGGCCTTGTCTGTGACAAGAATTTCTGTGAAGGTCTCCAAGGGAATCTACTGTCTGTGTAAAGTAGATGCTCCCCAGCTTCAGAAATCTGGTCTCACTACAGGCATTTTCCCCCTTTGCTGCAGAAGATCAGCCCTAAAAAGAGCAACTGGGACAAGCACAGACAATGGAGGCATATGTTCAGCCTCTGTGCTAAATGATGGGTGACCATCGAGATGTCCTCTTCTAAGGCTCCACCATTACTGTGGTATAGTCAACAGAAGCTAATGGGACTTTCGGAGTTCCCTGGAGAATGCAGAGATCCACATCATGCTGCTGTCTAACTGCAATACAGACCTTAATTCCTTTAAATGTCTCGGGGAAAATCTCAGCTGTAATTCTCACTTTAGATAGAAGGCAAAAATGCTGAAATTCAGCCACAGAAAGTGCACAAATGAAAGTTGCTGGTGGTATGATTTTATATGTACATTCTGACTGTAAGAATGGAAAAAATAGCTTTCTATTGATTAAAATTAATTCTGCACTGATTAAAGCATTTTTCCCTGTGTCATATTGTGTTCTTTCAACTGTCCCATTAGAGGTGGGAATTTCAGGAGGGTGCACAACGATTTTGACCGCAAATTTCATGGCAAGATTGGACATTTTTCATTGCTTTTCCTTGGCAGTATCTTACGATTAGCATTTATTTTTTACAGATTTAGGCTTAATTGCTCATGTCTAAGAAGCAAGTGATGCATTAGAATACTTTCTTTTTTCCTGGGAAAAAAAGATGTGTTACCTAGACCTTTAAGGGCTGTAACAGGCACAGGCACAAATTATTAATCCTTTAGAAGGTAAGAAACCTAACAGAGGAAAAAAATGCTTCACTAAGAGAGAAATTTCTACTGTGTGTTTCTGGTTTTTATACTTTGAAGTGTTATTTTAGTTTAAAACAGTATCAAGAAAAAAGGGATATGGATAGTAGTTTGTCTTGCTGAATGCTTATTTTGGTCAGATGAATGTTTCCTGCTGCACCTTATTGTTTTTCCTGCTTTAGGCCATGAGCATTGCTCTGAGTACTTATTATCAATAATCTTTTTCTAGTCAACAGTTCCTATTTTATAGCCAGACCTCCTTCAATGACAAACATGGTAACGGTCCAGACCTCCAGGAGGCATAAACCGCCAGCAACACTGCTGTACTGACTGTACTGAGCACTACCCATCCAAATCAGTTAACCCAGCTTATGATTACAGTTTAAGCTCAGCACATTCCCAAAGGCTACAGATGTGATATGCCTAAAGCCTTCATGGTGCTGCTGACGGAAGGTCCTGACAGAGGGAGTTTGAATTCTCAGCTATTTGTTCTTGCCTCTATTTCTGTTTTTCACCATTTGAAAGCAAATGAAAAGGGTAATAGAGTCCATTTCTGGTTGACTTTACTGATGAATTTGATCCCATACTCAAGAAGAGACACTACAGTTTGGTCTAAAAAGGACATGGGAATTCTTAAGATAGAAAAAAGTGATCTATCTTAAGACAGAAAAAGATCAGATTGACAGCTCTGTGAACTTAAAGCTTGTACTCATTCAGTAAATTGAACATGAGCTATAACTGTGCAGTTCTCCCTCTCTTTACCCCACTGAGATGCTCCAGTTGTTTATTAGAGAAATCCCTACTGGTTAGGATTTCTGCCAGGTCAGTGTTTGGCTTCTCTGAGGAGCAGCTCAACAGGGGACCTGTATCTTGAGGTTGAGAACTTTATATTTTTTCAGATCCTGTATTGCCTAGTGTGTAACTCTGAAGTTTCTTGTAGCTTGTTAGCTGCTCTCTGAGGCCAGATAGACACAACAAAGCTTCTCTGAGCTTGCTATTCAAGGACACTCAGACTGTCCCAGGTAAACTAGGTGTAAACTAGGGCCACAAGAGAGGTGGAGAAATTGAAGAAAGCTAAAGTTTTAACTGGCGAATTTATGCTGATATGCTAAAGGACCAAACCTATAAAAGTGTGAAGAACTCATGACCTGCCGTCCATCTTGGGGTCCATTTTGGAAGCCGCCTCTGGCTCCCCAGGATGTACCTTTGAAGGCCTTTCAAACAAATACCTACCTTTATTCCCTTACTCTTGTCTAGTCTCTGTTTCTAGGTAGCCACTCAAGGCATCAAGGAAATAATTGGAGAGAGTTGGACCAGGCACCATAGATTTGGTGCATAGACTGAACTTTTCTGGACAAGCAGGGGCTGGGGGCTTGTACTTCACTGTGGATCCCAAGCTACCACCACTGCATCTTTTCAAAATCCTCCTCCTCCATCTCACCACACCATGCCATGTGAAGGTTCTTTAGATTCACATATGGAGGAACACTGAATTCTTAAGCATTTCGAATTAATATCACTGACAAATTATATGTATATTTTGAGGGAATATCAGTCCTTCAGAAGTTCCTTTTCAACAAATCTATTTGCTTTAATAACAATGCCACTGACCAAAAGAGTATTTGACATTGGGATTTATTATTTTGTTAGATTTGAAACACTAAAGCACTCCAACCATTTTTTAGTTGCTATAAATAGAAAATTATACTACAGACTTAATTTCTGTTAGGTCAGTAATAGCAGGAAGCTATCAACACTTCTGCCCTCAAAATAATCAGTGATAATTTACAGCTAGGAAGAGCAATCAATATGCAGGAACTGGCTTCATTTTGGGTAAATTGAAATCTTTCACCTGGCAAGAACTGATGCCTTGCTCTAAACAAGACTAGAGCTTCCTATGGTAGAAAGGGTAGTCCAAATTCTTATATTAATTTACCTGAAAGTAGTAAATATTAGGACATATCAGTTCACTGACATAAAGTCATACTTGCAAGCCAGAGAAAAGGTTTAGCATTAAAAAGTCCTTTAACAGTGAAGAGGTATATATTCAGGCTATCTCAAAGTTTATATAGTTTTTCTGTCTTAATTTTTTGTTTGTATTTGGCACATGATTTGTAATGGTATTAGATTTTAATATGGCAAATATATCTTAAACTGACAGAGTAATTTCTTGACAATCCATGATAGTGAAATAGTATTTTGAGTGCCTCCAGTTCTGTGTTGAAGTACCCTAACTTTAGCCGAGATTCAGTCTGCAATGTTTCAGAAATCCTTTCTTTGTTTCATTTGTATGGGAAAAAAATCACAGTCTCCCAGTAAAACACCTTATATAGCTTGTCATGCACTTAGTTCCCGTAGGCAGGCTCTTGCTGTGTCAGGGCCTCTGGTCTAATAATAATCCTGCAAATCTGTTCTGTAAATTTTCTGGCTTGATAAGGGCTTTGCTGATTAATGTTGTCAGAATGGGATGTGCTGAAAAACACCTTCTGATGCATTACATGAAAGGCTCAGTCTAACAGATGTACAAGATCAGTTTATTGTCATGATCTTTTACCAGGAAAAGTCAAGACTTTGGGCTAAATCAATGGTACAGTTTGTTTAATGTGAAGTTTGATTTTGCTTGAGTCAGACCTCAGTAGTCTTTTCTTTCTCTGAGGCAGAATAAATTTCTTTTTTAAGTGTCTGATTTCCTTTATTTTTTTTTTCTAGATTTGCTTCTCCTGCTGTGAGTGAGTTATTTGAAGAATATTTATTCATAAAGTAGGTTCTTTCCTGCCTGAACTGAATGAAAATATCTTGTGGATTCTCCTGACTTTTTCAGAAGTATTTTGATCCTAACTTTGTGTACAGCGAGAGTCTCGCAACCCCTGAGCTGGTGCATTTGCTTTGATGAAACTTCTAAATCTTGTGTTATGAAATATGGAAATGCTCTGCCATCCAGGTGGAAAATACAAAGGTACTTAGATTTAATGTGCAAGAATGAAATCTGCAAAACTAACGCTACATCTCAGGAAAACAGAGCTTTATCTGGAAACATCACATTTAAAGGATTTACTTTTGAATACGCCTAAAAGAGGTGTCTATGGTAATTTGTGTAGAGTTCCTGGTTATTAAGAAATGATATATGTAATTGCATAATCTGGAATGAAAGCTGTGGCACTAACTGTTCCCTTCTTGCAGCTCCTGCCTGGTTATCCCTATGCTGTTTACAACCAGTTGGAAGGAGCCCTTCATGCTCTGCAGTGTTTCACATGGTGTGTTTGGTGCAGGTGCTGGCAGTGGGGGCTGGAGGGGTGGCCTTTGGGATGAAAGGCTGGGGCTGCCCCCTACTATACACAAACAGTTTCAGATGGTTCCAACCAATTTACTGCAGGGCACAACTGAGTCCCTCAACCAAAATGGTGGCTTCTTGGGGTTATTTTTTATCACCCTATGTTTAATCAGCAATAAAGGAAATTAATTCTCCCTAACCTGAGACTCTTTTGCCCATGAAGTAACAGTTAAATTATCTCCTCATCTTTTTCTTGACCCAGGAGCTATTTAAGCTCATTTTTCCCCCCGATGTTCTGTTGAGGGAGGAGGGTGGCTGAGCAGCCATTTAACTACTGGCTAGCCTAACCCACCATATCTGGACATGTGGGATCCAGAATTTATTTGAAATGACCTTCATTTATTTCGGTTTCACCCCTTTCATTTTAGAGTCTGAATCATTATTTTCTGGCAAAGCTGGATCTATAGATGTTTCTTCTTCTCTGTGTCGGGCTATCATTCAGAGAAATGCTTGCTATTTAAATACACTCAGGAATAAAAAAGAGGAGGAACATTAAAAAAGTCTTGTCTCCAGTTTGGGAAATGCATGTTTCCAAGCTTTTCTAGGACTAAATCTCTCCTTTGGGGGGTAGAAACTCACCCTTTATTTACTGCAGCAATGATGTCACTGTAAAGACAATCATCAGTGACAGATAGGTAGGTCAAATGCATCTCTGAGGTATGTGAGTTTTAATGAGGGAAGCCCAGTGGCCCTAGGCTCCAGAAGGACCCTGCATTCACTCCCCAGTGGCAGAGTTGGTTGGTGTTGTGATTGGTGAAACCTTGCCGTCAGTCCCTGACTGGACACTGTCCATGTGAGCACCGTGGAGCATCCAGCATGTCTGTAGGAATTCGTCTTCCCTGGACTTGAGCAGAGGGAAGACACTGCTCTTTACTGAAGCTCTTTTTTGTGGGGCCAGAAAGTCATTAGTTCTTTAGTATTCATTGATATCTGCATGAGGCAGTAAGTCCACATTTCTGCATTCTCAGTATCTCTGTGTCTACAGATCTGTCTCCTGCAGCTCTCCTGGCTTCCTCCCAAGCTGAAGAACTTCTGTCTGTCTGCTTTTCAGGTCAGAGAGCCAGCTGCAGTACTGACTCAGGATCCCCCTTACTACAAAAATGCTTAACTTGTACATGTAACTTTTGGAGTCTCACTGGCTCCCCTTAAACATTATGGCTGTATGAGCTAATATTAAGGTCACCAATTCTTTAATCTGGTTCCAAACTCTGCTGCTCAATCTTGAGATTTAGGATTTATCCTTGCCTCAGTTCCTTGGCTAGAACAACTGTAAATCCTAACTGGCCATCACTGTATCTCACTGTCGGGCAGGATGGAAGCAGGTTTTACCTGATCTGACCTCAGCTTCCCACATCCCAAATCTTTCTCTTGACCTTGTCATCATTCACTGGTTATATTTAATTCAGCAAGGGGTGCTGGAAGTGGATCTGTGGCAAGAGATGGTGCCGAGAGCCCCTTGTCTACATGATGGCCACATGATGGCTTTTCAAGGGTTTTCCTTTTGGCTGGTTCTAGCCTGGTCCTGTGGACGGAAAGCTCATTTGTGGCTGGGGTATATTAGATGTTCTTCTGGAGGGTTTCTCTGGGGATACTTCACCTCACAGGAATCTGGTTCATGTGCTCTGTTGCTGCGTCACTGTGTGGAGAGCAGTGATCTTTGAGCAATTCTTAGCTTGAACTAAAATGCTGATGCAAATGTACCATGGGCTGTACATGAACAACTTCTCTAAGTTGTCGTAAGGAACTTCTGGGTTTGCTGTGTATGTAGGTATGACTCAGAGATGCTTTTATTTTGTGTGTCCTACTTTTCTGCTTTTCTTCCTCACGGGCAAGAAGACTGTATTTATCTGCTTCCAGAAACAATGCAGACTGAAAAGGAAAGCACATGCTATCTTAAGTTTTGTTCCCCTTTTAAAACCTGAAAAAAGTTGAATATTTGTTCTGTGTGGAGGAAAACAAAATGTTAAAAAATAAAACAGAAGATAGCAAGAAATGTTGTAAGAAGTGTTTTGTTGCCTTGGCAAAGTTCCCATTATAAAAGCATCCTCTTTCCAAATATTTGTTATGAACTGGCCAGATTAAGTATTCTAACAGGTTAATTAGACAGTTTCTAGCAGAAGACAGGTAGTATGTGGGGAAAAAGATGGGGATTATCTAGTATTCTATGGATTCACATTTTAAAAAGAAGATCTCCCGTTCCTGTCAATCACAAACATTTCCAGAACATTTCTCTGTGGAGATCTCACTGTTTCTGAACCATATTCCATATTTATAAATCAACCCATCTCCTGCTAAAAACATGCTTGGTTCTTGTCTCTTGTGTCCTGGACACACTGCTGTAAGCTGCAAACGATCTAGCATGCTTGGAAGTGAGGTCAGCAGCATCTTTGTCAGCACCATGGAGCTCTGTCATCCATCAGTAAATCTAGCGGTGAGGAGAGTTTGCAAGACTCAGATGCTTCTCCCTGGCCTGCTGTGCTGGGCGTCTGTCACATGGCCCATTAATGGCAAGATGTTTACACTCTGTCATTTTTCACGAAGTTGTAGGTGAGCTATGAGCCAAAAGCAGATAAAAAGACAAATTAACTGATGCAGCATGTAGCACCACGACCATGATCAGTCTTTCCTGCCTAGACAGGGGCAAGACTGGAACAATATTTCCAAAAAGTACTCATTATCATTCAAATTTCTCAACACAGCAGTTTTGAAGTGTGGTTGCATAATATTTATGTAATGTTGTGTTAAGAGAAGTGCTTATCAGAGACCTGAGACCTCAATTTGGAAAAATAATGGTATTGTATGTTTGATTAATGCTCTTCTCTGATACCAATCAGCAGCAGAGCAGTAGGAGAAGCGTGGGCTTCCTCAATCTGCCAACAAGAAGGTCTTTCAAGCTTGCCAAAAGAACTGCTATTGTTTGTGCCCAGGCCCCAGTCTCGCAAGCTGTTCTGTGCGGGTGGGCCTCGGTGCTTCACGGAGTCCTGGTGACTTTGTTGACTACAGCAAAATGGAGAACTTCACAGCAGGATCACCACAAATCCCTGATTGCTGGGAAAATGGCCTTCAGATCCCTCTGAAGGACAGCTCAGCCCACTTGTATGGAAATAGACTTCTTGCTACAGGAATTGGATTTGATATGCTTTCAGAAACCTCTGCAGAGCTAGAATATGTGTTGTCTACATATTTAGGTTGTAAGCCTAAATTCAAGGAGGGATGTGACGGAAGGATGAATTTCTTAGCAGACTCTGCCATATCAGAATCACAGAATAGTTGTGTCCTGCTTGATAGCAAAGCTTAAACCAGCAAGATGAGCAGAGCTCACTATGGCTTCTTTATAGGTGCTATTTTTATGAGCAGAATAAAGATATTGCCCGAGGAGCCTGGATCACAGGTCAGGAGCCCTGTATGCTACATAACACTGTGTGGACACAGAAGGAAGAATTAAGAGCTGTATTGAGATTGACTTTTGGTTTGTTAAAACTCACATTTCTGAGAAAGGTGGAAAGAGAGTTTGATTCTGTCATCTGGTGTTTGGGTACATGTTGGTGTTTGGGTGTGTGCTGGAGTCTGGGCAAGCACTGGCATCCCCAGGCTTTGGACAGCCTTGCAGGCTCGGGGATGGTGTGAAGCCTCTGAGGAGCCTTGGTACCCCACCTGCCGTGGGATGGTGTTGGGGCTGGATATGTAATAGAGGTTTAGACACAGCCACTTCTGTCTCTCGGCATGTCTTTCTTTTATCTCCCGGGGCCAGGCAGAAACCATGCAAACAGCAAAGAAGGTGTAGCACTCTACACTGCTACCAAGCCCTGTTATGCAAACCCTGCTCCAGTTAAGACGACAGAGGGCATCCAGGAGAAGAATCACATTAAAACATCAAACCCCAGCTTGCTCTGGCCTAGGCTTCAGAGGGATTTTTTTCCATTCTAATGGGGATTGGATGCTTAATTATTTTTCCTTTTTTTACTCCCCATATTACCTAGTGTAACAAACTCATGATTCTTCTAAATGGTCACTGGAAATAATGAATGGAAGGGAATGGCCAGGTTTGCTCCAAAATACTTTTTCTTAAAGCTAAGATTTGAGAAAATACAAGACAAAAAGTATTCTCAAACTGAAGAAAAGAACAGGTTATTGCGCCTGCAAACATTTACATTTCTCTGCCCTTTTTGTTGACCAATTATTACAAGAAATTGTGGGAAATTTTAATTGCTACAAGTATATACAAAGAGCTGTGAAAGCAACACTGGTTTATTTCCTCAAGCCATAACTGGAAAAATATATATTTAAACATGGGTTCATCTCCATCTGCAGAGCTCTAAAATGAATTCCCTCCAGTATTTTATAAGTTTTTTTGATATATTTCCCATTTGTATTAATATGATTCAATTATTTAGAACTAAGTCTTTAAGTTCTGTTAATATAAATTTATCAGTCCCTGTGCTGTAAATTAAATTTTTATTTCATTTCTATATATGCTGTCTCTCTTACTTTAATGCCAAAGGTTTCTCTCATCTAGTGGCTATAATGAAAGCTTTTACTGCTAAATTAAAATAAAAGGAGTTAATGGGTGCCTTGTTCTAGTTAAAATGTTCATCAATTTGCAATGACCAGTGCTTTGGGACTGTAGCATGTGTTTTGTCTTAGAAAAAGTGTAGCAAAAAGTGTGAAATTTCACTTTTAAAAGTGCTTATTTAAAAATCTGCTTTTCTGTGAACCTATTTATAGTTTATTTCACTTACTAATAACCTTACCACACATTATCAGCTCACACAGAAATTTTCCATGGTAGATAATAGCTTCAGATTGAATTCTTACAGTGTTATTGAAAATGGTTTAGACGTTCAGAGAAGGAGAATAAATGATTTAATTTAATTAAAGTTTTTAAAATTTGATCCTTTATGGTGTGAAGCAGCAGTACATTTTTCCAAAGGATTACACCTATGGTCAAGTGGCTTGTACTATTTCCATGAGCATCCACTCAGGTATGAAGATTGAACAGAGCAGATTCAATTTTAAATGTGTTGTTTTAAAGTTAAAGATAATGCTGACTTCCAGAACTTTGGGTATGAATCCCTAATTCTCCTTAGAACATTTTGTGTGAAACTGTAGTGTGGCTGGGATTTTGTATTATACATATAAGCAATTAGAGGGATGAATTCACCTTTCTAGCTTCATACCACTTTCAGCAGGAACAGGTTTGAGCTCATTTGAGCTCAACTGGTTTAAAAAAGATAGCACAATATATTGTGACTAATATTCCATCAGCACTGTTTACAAGTGAAATATCACACTTTTAGGAACTCTTGGGTGTTTTTTTGTTTTGCTTTGGGTTCTTTTTTTTTTTTTTTTTTTTTTTTTGGAACTTTGTTTAATAACTTTTTTTTTTTTTNNNTTTGTTTTTTGTTTTTTTTTTTTTTTTTTTTTTTTTTTTTTAGGAACTGTGTATAATAACTTCTCTGTTATGTACTGGAGCTTCTTAGCATATAGAGTAATGGTCCACAAAAGATCTCTGTTCTTTTCAAGGTTTGGAGGTTTGGTAAGGAAGGGTTGATGAGATTTGTGTATTTCACAGCAAGTTCATCTTTAGGCAAAGGAGGTAGAAGGCACCGTGCACCTCTGCACTAAGCTCCGGAGGGGCCCCGAAGCAGCCCATGACTCCACAGCACAGAAAGGGTCCCCTGCATTTAAATATCTGAGGTCTCCTGAGCAAGCTCTTGAGAAGAGAAAGAGCAGCTGCAGGAGAAAATAACGAAAGTGCATAGGCTCTGGACCTGCTCCTACCACTTATGCATGCAAACCTGTAGTTAACCAAGTCAGACTCTTCTTCCAGACAATTTAGGAGGCTTCGGCTTAAGAAGCTCTTCCCCAAGCCCTGTCAGATCTTCCATCTGTCACTGCAATGTCACATAAACACAGAATTGTTAGGACTGGGACCTCTGCAGATGATCCAGTCCACCCCCCCCCGCCAAGGCAGGATCACCTAGAGAAGGGGACACAGAAACATGTCTGGGTGGATTTTGGACATCTCCAGAGAGGGACACTCCACAGCCTCCCTGGGCATCTGTTCCACTGCTCTGCCACCCTTAGTGTAAAGAAGTTCTTCCTCATGTTGATGAGGAATTTCTTGTGGGATTTTTTATGGCCATTACTCCTTGTCCTGTCACTGGGCACAACTGAAAAGAGTCTGGCACCATCCTTTTAGCACCTACCTTTGAAAGATTTGTATGCATTAATGAGATCCCCTCTCAGTCTTCTCCAGACTTAATAGTCCCAGTTCCTGCAATCTCTCCTCATAAGAGAAATGTTCCAAACCCCTCACCATCTTTGTGGCCTCTGCTGAACCCTCTCCAGTAGGTCTTTGTCTTTCTTGAGCTGTGGAGACCAGAATTGTACATAGCATTTCAGATGTGACCTCACTAAGGCAGACTAGAGGGGGAGGATCAACTCTCTTCTGGGCCACAGTCTTCCTGTTGCACCTCGGGATACCATAGGCCCTTCTGGCCACAAAGGCACTGCTGGTTCAGGGTCAATTTGTGATCCAGCAAGACTCCCAGATTCTTCTCTGTAGATCTGCTCTCCAGTGGGTTGGCCTCCAGCCCATGCTCATACTTGGGGTTATTCCTCCCCAGGTGAAGGATCCTGAACTTGTCCTTGTTTGAACCTCATTAGGTTTCCTTCCACCCAACTCTCCAGCCTATCAAGGTCCCTCTGAATGGCAGCAGAGCCTTCAGGTGTATCAGCTGCTTGCCACAGTTCTGTATCATCAGCAAACTTGCTGAGGGTACAGTCTATCCCGGTCACTGAGAAACGAATAAGACTGGACCCGGTATTCATTCCGAGGGAATACCACTGACTACAGGCCTCCGACTGGATTTAGCTCAACTGATCACAACCCTCTGAGCTCTGATCACAACCCTCTGGGCTCTGCCATTCAGCCAGCTCTTGATCCACTTCACTGTCCATTCATCTCACCCACATTTCCTGAGCTTACGTACCAGGATGTTCTGGGACACAGTGTCAAAAGCCTTGCAGATGCTGAGGTAGACAACATCTACTGCTCTCCCCTCATTCCCCCATCCTGCTAGACTATCATAGAAGGCATGACCAATCCTCAGATAGGTCAGGCATGATTTCCCCTTGGTGAATCCATGCTTACTACTCCCAATGATCTTCTTTTCTTTTACATTCTTGGTGATGACCTCCAGAATGATCTGTTCCAGGGCTGGAGGTGAGGCTGAATGGCCAGTAGTTTCCTGTGTCCTCCTCCCTGGCCTATTGAGGGTGGGAGTAACACTGGCTTTTCTCCAGTCATCGGGCACCTCCCCTGTTCTCTGTGATTTTCAAAGATGATGGACAGTGGCAGAGCAGCAACATCTGCCAACTCCCTTAGCACCCATGGGTGCATCCCATCAGGGCTCGTGGATTTATCGGTGCTAGGTCTGCTTGGCTGGTCTCTAGCCCAGCTCTCCTCAACCAAGGGGAAGTCTTCCTTTCTCTGGCCACCTTCTCTTACCTTCAAGGTCTGGGATTCCTGAAGACCAACCTCAGCTGTAAAGACTGAGGCAAAGAAGACATTCAGTAATTCCTCCTTCTCTGTGTCTTCCATTACCAGGCCACCCATCCGATTCAGCAGCAGCCTCATATTTTCTCTAACCTTCTTTTTGCTGCTGATGTACTTTTAGAAGCCCTTTTTATTGTCCTTGATATTCCTTGTCAGACTCAATCCTAATGTCCACCTTGCTCAACTGAGCTGTTTAGTTTTACACAATCCTATGTTCTGCTCAGGTCTCCATTTGGATCGGATGTATTTACCAAAAGGTGGAGATTGTATTTTACAGAGAAATCATGTGCAAATGTACTAATGAGCTCAAATAAAGGTTTGCAACAACTCAAATTTGGACACTTATCCACAGACATTGGAATTTGTTGTGGGGCTGATTCTAGAGACTTTTTGATGGGAAAAATATCGTGCTGATGGTTTACACTTGAATTTATGGAAATATATAAGCATGTAGGTACATTTTTAATCTGCGGTCATTTTTCCAGTAAAAAGTCATTGGCAGTTATGCTCTAAACTCTCTAAAGAGCCTGTGTTCAAATGCAGTGGGAAGATCTTCTTCACTTGGACCTTAAGAAGATATTTGTATTAGCTAACAAATACATCTAGATGAATCATTTATTTAAATCTGGGAAATAAAGCATATTTCTTTGAGTAAATTATATATGAACTGTCGTATTCATTAGTTCATCAATTATGTGGTTGGCTGACACATTATCTAACGATGTATTAGATGATTGTTGTCCATCAGCAGATCAATACATTATTTACAAGATGAGATTTTTTGCATTATTCAGCCATAATTTTTAGCAGATATGTAGTTTAGTGAAGTCACAGGACAATTTACGCTAAATGATATTTCACTGATTATGCTGTGATTTCAAGACTGCTTTGCACAGCAATACTGCAGAAAAAAATAATGTCCTTAAATGCTTGGTCTGCAATTTTTGTCGTTATTCTTTCCCTCCTGAGTCCATAAGGCATATTTCCATTTATGTTTATGTTTCTGTATATTTCCATATGAAAACAGAGGAATATGGCACCACTTGAGGAAAACAGACTAATCAATGAAGCTCTCAAGGTATTATGAACACTTTCTTTCTACATTCCAGGGCACATAAAATTTCCTTTTTTTTCCACTGGAAGAAAGTGAAATGCTAATTAAAACACAACTGAGAAGACTCTACCCTTAATCAAATTACATCTGCTGGTTACCTTGGGCTGGCCTTTTGACTTACTGTGGTGATCAGATTTTGATTCCTCCGACGGTTCAGAGGGGGAAGTGACAGCATCAAAAGAAGATCACCATTTTTTCATTTTTGAAGAGTTTTATGAAGTTTAATTACATTTTTTCCCTTTTTATTATACATAGGATACAAGAGTGAGACTCAGCCTCTTACCTGGATGCCTGCTGGCATTCAGCTCTGCTCCCAGCAATTAGTAACTCTGCTCCTGGTGCCCTGTGCTCAAAGGAGAAAGTCATTCTAGATGGCCATTCATCCAGTTTCAATAATTTCCCCTTTTTTCACAGTACCAGAGTGGCTCTGAGGCAGCAAGGATGGGATCTAGATCCAGCCTGTAGTCAGGGATGGAGTCAGGGGATGTTTCTTCCAGGATAGTCTCTTTGTGCCCTGAGGGGCAGAGTGATAAAATCATCGTGTGCATCCTCAGGAAGGAAACTTGCCTTAGCAAGAAGTGTTGGACAAAGCATTATCAGCATGTTCAGAAGGTTTTCAAGCATATTGCTGCCAAGAAAATGCAGTATTTTCTCAGTTTTGATGGGCTCACCAGCTGGACTTCTCAGGGCCCCATACACAACAGTCCCTCCCTTCCACTGCCTGGCAGTTGGAGAGCTTCAGGAAACCCAACTGCTTTTGGGGAACTCCTCTTGAGGGTGAGGAACTTTTCATTGCCCCACAGCTCTGAAACAAGTCCTTATGGTCCAGCATTTCTCAAAGAACTCCCTCTCTCTGTAGACTTCTAGATATTGATTGAAATTGGCATGGATGTGTTACCATCCTCTAAGTTGTTTTACTGGATTTTTACCCAGAGAATATACTGTGGCTTTCATTCAAGATTCAGCTAAACCCAGTCTTGCTCTGAGCTCAAAGAGACTTAAATTCAGTGTTGAAGTCTGCAAGGCTGGCTCAGGGGATCAGAGTGTTGACAGAAACTGCCCTCAAGGTTTGGAAGTTACACAGCTGAGGATTTTCAGGAGCTGTTTTCATCGGTTCATTTGTTTTAAGATGTAGCATAGGTATTTCTTATCCCTGAAGCCGCTATTCTGGAGCTCTAGGTTCTTCTTACCTTCTAACTCCCAAGCCCTCGGGCACTCAGCCACTCTCAGCCCTCGCCTGGTAGAAGGGCTCCCTCACAGTTCTCCTGGTGCTCAACCCTGTGGACTCCAGTTCCCTGCCAGCCCCTGAGAAACTGTTACATTTCAGTGGCAATTTTCAGTAAATTCAGCCACCACTGGCTACCTGCTTGTGCTTTTCCCTCTGAATGCCAAGCCAGGGAGACTGGCAGCTTACCATCACTGAGCTCTTGCCAAATTCATGATGTTTCTGACTCTGTTAGCAGTGATAATAGGAAATTGGATTCAGTAACTCAGGAGGCCCCTTCCAGTGCTACATTTCAGATGAAATCTGCTAGAAGAATTTCAAACAAAAATAGTTTCCAGACATCTCTCGTATTCCCATAGTTGTTCATCTGCTTGTACTGGGATTATAACCTCCTTTTGAGTAACTGCTGTGAAAGGCTGCCAGTCATTTCAGAATAGCTTATGGCAGTCGCTCAAATAGTTTGCAATTACCTCTAGGTATGTCTATAAATTTGAAAACAATAACAGCTGTATTCTCAAATGTTGCATCTTTTCAACTCACTGTAAGTAAGAGATCTGACTGGTTCAATAACATGCACAGAAAGGGGAATGAATTTTCCAGCTGCTGTGGCTTCATAGAACTGATGGCCAATTTGGTTATAAGATAAATTCTTATGAATTTTCCTCTTTTTTTTTAAGGAAGTGAGCTATCAGTATTCCCTATTTACCTTTTGATATTTTATTTTTCATTTTGTCTCATTAGTATTTTCTTAGTTAAAAATATTGATTCTAGTTTTGCAAAGAAGGTCAAATATTGACAGCTTATTTTAATCCTTCACTCAAATAGCATGGGACAAGAATGAATCACAAATCATTTAGTCACTATATTAACACAAGTTCGGTATGTAAAGTTGTACATTCCATTTTGCTGATCCATTTACAAAGACAGCTAAAACCAGTCTATTCCCTAATAAGCTCCAGGACAGCACAGATGCCCAGACTATGGTCCCTCATGGATGGGTGCCCTTTTTCTCCATCAGCAGAAAGACAAAATGAAGAACCACAACCTGAAAGATGGACCCACCCTCCCCACTGGACTGGGGAGCCTGATGCTCTGTCTTTGCATAAACTTCATTTTGATTATGCTGTGCTTGTCCTTGTTGACTTTTTTGCTTGCCCTTGGACACGCTCTTCTGACAGAGAACGTGCTCGATGACAACCAGGGACTAAACCAGGGACTGCCACTGGACCTCCTCCGCTTGCCTTGTTTTGGCACTGTGGGACTGAACCCTTGCTGGAGGGGCTGCTGTCCTTCCCTGTCGCCAGGGAGCTGTCCCATTATGCAATTTTTGTGTAAAGATCAAACACCAAGTAATTACGCAAGGGAATAATCAAACTTTTTCTTTCCTAAGCCTTTCTTATCCCCATAGAAATGAATAAGAAGTATGCTAACCCACTGCTGTGAATATCAGCTACCGATGTATGCCATATTCAAGTTGGCGTGTGGGGCTGTTGGTGAGCCTGTGGAAATAAGTGGCCTCAAAAAAAAAAAAAAAAAAGAAAGGAGAGAGCTCAGATTTACATGTTTTTTCTGTAAAACTGACTGCTTTTTCCTTGCATGGTCTAACTGCTTAGTGTGTTGACTACTTACTAATGGAGTGATTTAATTGCAGCAATATCTTCTTTATAGCTTCTCTTTAATTATTTTGCCTCATCACAGAGGTAGCTTGTCTGGTCATGAAGATAGTGACAGTGGTATTGGTAGCACGAGATACTTAATGTCAGCTGAATTTTGACATTATCCCTGGCTGAGGTTCATAATTCATAGATCACCATCCATTTGAGTTTGTTTATCCATCTGCTGCATTTGTTCTCATTCAGACTCCAAAAATTATAAAAACACCTTTAAAGACATGAATACTGATATTGCTAGAACTCTTTATTTTCTCTGGATTAGTTGGATCTAACTCAACACTACATAGATAAGTGGCTAAAAGGCACTTTTGGCTCAATGGCACTTTATTTGTAGTCTAAAGTTCATACAAACAGTTGTGTTTGAGTTGCCATAATGCTGTTTTCACTTTTATGAAAAATCATTAGTGAGTAAGCATGGGGTTAGTTTAGCTTTAAATGTTACCCTTGTGATTATATAGTCATTTTTAAAATTAAATTTTGAATAAAATTAATGTCCCTATTAGGCTCTAACTAAACAAGCTCCAGCACTCAAATCTGCCAACCAAGTTTACACTAGCGAAACAACAGAACTTTGTTTTCTGATTTATGGGGGCTTTTTTCTGGTTTTTCTTGGAACTTCTTGGTTGATCTTCCTTAATTCAGATCTATTCTGAGTGTCTTGAAGCGATGAAATTATATGCTAGGTTTCATTTGGTAATAAAAAGTAAATTTAGGATAGACAACACTAAATGCTAAACAAAGTAGATACATCTCGGTTTCCCAGTGATTCATAAACTCACTTAGCCTTTTGTTTGCTGCTGGAAAATAGTAGAATATAAGAAAAAAGCAGAGGTTGTCTGAGTGGATGACAAAAAGGGGGGGAAACAAATTAATTGGAAAAAGGAAAGGAAGGGAACAAGGGTAAAATGTGCCAGGACAGGACAAAACCCAAGTAGTGGCTGGAATGACTTAATATTTTAAGATAAATTCCCAAATAAATGGTCCAGATGGGAATCTGTGATTAGAGCGCAGATCTGTATTACTGCACTAGTAAAGAGTGACTCATTCTACACATGATAAAACTTCAGCTCACAGAAATGAATACGTTTCTGCTGTAAAAGTCCTCACTAGGCTGATGCTTGGCAGAGCTCAGCCTGGGAGAAGAGTGGTTAGCATTTAATTTCTATATCAAATGCAAAGTTGGGCTGCAACAATTGCACATGTGTACTGGTTCCAGTTGGTGCTCAGGCTTCCGTGTGGAAACTTTGGTGGAAGTTCTGCCACTGCAGTACCAGCTGTGCACTGAGGAGCTCTGTGATGGACTGCTGTCCTCCAGGCCCTGCAGGAGTAGTTCAGAGGCTGTAATGAAGTCACATATAGACAATCAATGCTATTAGCAGATATATCTCTAGTGTGTGCACATTTTCTGTGTTGCTCTCCTGTCTTGCCGTTCCAGCAGAAGGATCTTCTGTTCCATAGGTGACTGCAGATCTCTGCGTCTAGAGCATCAGAGGTGTTTTCTTCTCCTGTTCCAGCAAGCAACATCTCACAATTGTCTCATTTCTTGCCCCATATGCCGCAGGAATCTTGCTTTCCACTAAGTCCATCATTCAGACAATAACAACTGGGTTGAGCTCTGTAGGTTTGTTTGAGCACTCCTCATCGAAAGGCCCTCTGAAACCCCTTACAGTGCAATATACTGCCATGGAATTTGTCTTTCTGCTCTAAATATCTCTGTTTGAGTTCATGCTCCCTGCTCCCTGTCTTAGTGGAATGATATTGGCTCCACTGGGTAAGAACTGCATCTACTCATATGACAGATCAGGAATTAATTTTTACTGCTTGATTTGCAATAAGTATCCCTAACGGTAAAGCTTCAGCTCCTTTCCATCCACTGTTCCCATTCTCTCCTACTCAAATGGTGTGTAGCACTTTTCCTGACATCCTTGCATACTGTCAAGACCAAGCTGAGCTCGATTCTTGTAATTGGTGCCAAAATATGATATCAGCATCAAAGGGAAGCAGAACTGGGCATTGGACAGAGCAAGTTTTATGCAGTGAGTAGCCACTGTATAATAGTAACTTTGTCATTTTATTCTACAGAAGGTTTTCCTGTGCCTCAAGATGCAAAATAAAGAACAAAATTTTGCTTTCAGAAGAATAACTGGATTGTGCCTTCTGTTTGTACTCCTTCGGATTCTGCATAAACATTCGCTGATCTTAGCCAGGCATTTTTATTGCTAAAAATTGATCTATTTGCAGTTGGGAAAGCCACATTAGAAACCCTTTTTTTTTCTTTTTAGAATAAGTTTGAAAGGCATCTGAGAATGGAAATATGCTACATTTAAACTAAAGTCAATAATGAAATGATATCTTTTCATTCTTGGACTAATTTAGAATTGCAGTGGTGTACCAGTAGCTCTGCTTTTTGGCTGATGATACTAAGACTTACAACTTTGGCGTCTGGTTTGTAATAAAGTGATCCTAGTTAATAGGCATTGTTTTTACCACTGAGAATATCTTCATTTTTATGAGAGAAGCTGTAGATTAATGTCAAATTCCTTCTCAATTCCATTTTAAAACCTCGAGTGAATGTCATAAGATGTTTGTGTTTTGGTTGACACTCTAGCTGTGCAATTAAAACCAATCAAAGATAATTCATGTGAGATTAATTACTGTAAATATAGAAAGTTGCATGGGGCTTTGCACCAACAATGAAGGCTTTAGCTGATTCTTCATTTGCCACAGTTTTCCAAAGGGTTGATTTTCGTGAAGCTCTAAAAGGTGTAGTATGTGTCTGTAAGCACAGAGCATGTTCTGCCTTCCTCCTGCTTTGTTACCATGTGCACTTTTTATAGGCAGCTTGCACACTAGCCATGAACAGCCAACCCAGACCAACCTTCACTATTGTCTGACTGTGTATATCCAGGCTTGTGCACCCATGCAAAACCATAGTCATGCCTGAGCTGTTGTTGTAGGCTCACTGTCTTCAGGGTGTATGAGCCTGGCCTTGAGGGTGGATTTAAGGGAGATATAAACAAAGCACTGATGATCTGCATGATGGCAAATGCATGAAAGAATCTCAGTCTGAGATTTATCTTCTCAAAACTCTTATCAGCTGTCACCTACCCAAGATGTTCCCAGAGATCACTGCTCTGTTTCAAAGTTACATTTCTGTGCTTAACATGGGTTTTGCCTCCAGTTGCACTGAGAACTCTGTTGTCTTGGCATTGTGGGACAGATCCCAGCGACTCCTTATACATGGCTTTGTCAGGTTTCAGACTCATCTCTCAGGGCCCATCACTCATCTCCAGGGCCCATCATTGAAACACTTTGTTCTGCTGCTTAGAAAGCACTTTTGCATCTACATCAGTGGCTTCTCTGCTCAGAATCACACAGAACACTTTGAGAAATGCATGAATGCCTGTATAAGGATAATTTGGCATGAACCACAATTCATGATTGTAACAGGCATCCTCCTTGGAGGGGTGAGATCTAAATCTCACTGTTACCCCATTTTTCTCTAGCCATCTGGGATCAAAATGAGTTGCACTCATATGTTAACTACCTTGGAAACATCCAGAAAATGAGAACTGTTAGTCAGAATCCAGCCTAAAGTGATTTACGAGTTCCTTGATTTTGTTCAGTTTACTTATAACTTCAGATGTTCTGTAAAACTGTAGTTGTTTCTACACCTTTGCCACCTCAGAAACACTGCACATGAATTATCTTTCTCACACATCTTGGTAATTTTTTTGTATGGTTCTTTTCAGCATGGTAGTTATAATCCGGGGCAATGAAAGATTTCTCTCTCTCTCTCTTTTTTTTTGTTTGTTTGTTTGTTTTGTTTGTTTTACTCTGCTTCTATATAATAGTCCAAAAATAATTTTAGGCATGGCTGTAAATCTCATCAGGTGCCAAAGTGGTTCTTTTAGCTGTCTAAACACCTTTTAAAAACTGATAGCACATGACTGTTTGTCCCTTCTACTGAAAGAGTCACAAGGTTTTACCTATTGCTAGCTTCCCTTGATTACTTTGTAGACCCCATTTTATTTTCAAGAATCATATACCTATAAATCAAGAAGACAAATTACTGCAAGTTCCTAATTATCCTGCTTCCGCTACCCTATTTGTCCACAAAGACATCCACAAAATAATAGCCCACTATTTAAATTTAATTCCTGTCTTCAGAGCTGTAATGGATGGTGCCTGGTTGCCCCAAATCAATAATATCTATTCAGAGGTCTCATATCACCAAATAACTACATGGAATAACAATCAGAATAATTTAATTTGAATGGATACAATTAGCACTAGAGATGAAGCTATTAAATAAAACCCATTGATTGTTTATCAGTCACTGAGGTGAGATAATTTAAACATTCTCACTGCTAAAATTGATAGATAAATTGCCAGCATATTCATATGCAGCTGCTACATTTACTCTTAATTAATAATTCAACTTATTTTTAAATTTCAGTGACAAAGGTAAGGAGAAGTATTTATCTGAGATTTTTACCTCAAAAGCAACTCAAGGACCCTGCAGAAGCTTGACTTACAGACACGGGAGTGCTAACTGAGTAGGAATTTGTTCTTTTGGAGGTTACAGTATGGGAACCCAATGTGTTTGAGATATGAAGAACCTTCTTGGTAAATATCCCCATACGCAAAAATATTTCAAATGCATGTTTAACGTATCGAAACATCAACATGTATCACACCTTTTCCCTAGCTGAAAACTTCTCTTAGAATCATGGAATTGTTAAGATTGGAAAAGACCCTTAAGACCACTGAGTGCAACCTTCAACGGAACACTGCTGCCATGTTCACAGTTAAACCATGTCCTCAGCTGCCATATCCACACTTCTTTTCAGCACTTCCAGGGATGGAAATCTGTTCCAATCATTTACAATCCTTTCCATGTAAAGGATTTTCCTAGTATCTAATTTAAACTTTCTGTGGTGCAACTTGAGGACGTGTCTCCTCATCCTCTTGGAGGACCTTGGATTTTTCACATGAACAAGTATTCAAAGTTTAGCCTTCTTTTAACCCAATGAAAATTGATAAAAATCCTTTTGCCTATTCTAAAACAGCCCCAAAACCACTTTTATGTGTACTAAATTCTGGAAATAAGAACACAGAGCTAAGCTCAGTATAAAAAGCATTTACTGAACCTTTACAAAACCTTCAATACTTTAGTCTTGTAAAACTTTATTCTTTAAAATAACACTGCTTTTTTGAGGAGCTTGTGAGACTCTTGGCTGCCACATTTTTTGTCCCAAAGTTGACTTATGCTCAAGGACATTTTCTGGCAAAGCAATTCGGTTTTCTTTTTTATTCTCAGAAGGTGAAGAAGATCAGGAAGGCCCTGGGTCTTGTTCAGTTTCTGCTCAAATTATTAGAAAAAAAATCCCTCTAACTCAGATGGCAGAGGGACTCAGAAAAACCTCAGAGAAATTTCAGCAGCTTTTCTGTGGGTTGTAGAAGGGGCCTTGGGTCAGGTGGTGGAACCAGGGACAAAAGCTGCTGTTTCTTACCAGCATTGCTCTGTGACAGGCACTCCTTACAGGAACGCTGAGAATTTTGAAGTCATTGAATAAATTATTTATAGGAAATCATTTGCTGTATCTAGTCATTCCCTAAAACACTCAAATGCATGCCTCTAATGGGCTTATAAAGTTGTGATGAGGACAGACCTTGGAAAAAGTCAACAGTGTGTAACTAAAAGGGCAGGTAGTTTGAGCTGGCTGAAGACTGAGTTGCAAGGTTCTTTTGAGGAACAGTTCTACAGAAGAATACCCTTCTTTTTTGCCCTTAATATTGGGAATAAGAGTCCCCAGGAGCTAAAAAAAACCCTCTCCAATTTATTTATTTCAGTTCTCTTCAGTCCCCAGTTTCTGTTTGCTATAGAAGAAGAAAAAGGTTGGGAAATAATATAAAATACAAGTAACCTTTGCCTCTTATGTTTACAAATATCTTGAAATTTCTGATTTTATTTTCAGGATCACATTCCTCTGACAACTTGAATTTAACTGGGAAGAAACAGCTGAAGTAAGCTGAGGGGGTTATTTGCATCCAAGCAAGGGCAAGAGCCTTTCTATGTGCCACTTCCTGCGGTTCTGTTTTCTAATTAAAGAAAAAGCTAACACGAGTGAAGACACATGCTCACGGTGCATAAGTTTTGGAAAGACAGCAGCAATTTAAAAGTAAATTTCACACTAGCTCTGAGACTCATGTCAGATGCTGCCTGCTCGCTCTAGTTCATGAAGGCCATTTATATTCTAAATTTAAAAATAACTTGGTGCTGGCACATTCCATTAATAAATTAGGACTAGAATTTTATGTTTTCAAAGGATATGGTGAGGTATAAATAGACTTGCTAAAAACGGCTGAAACTCTGTTTGAGTGTTTCTCTTTCACCTGCATTTATTTCAAGCTTGTGTTTCACTATCTGCCATCCCATTTCCAAATGAGAGTCTAAC
>WEIT01042085.1:11112-24025 GCA_013389985.1 Dryoscopus gambensis | reverse complement strand
TGTCTTTTCAAACCTAGACAGACCTTATCACTTGGGGGCATGGGTATACTTGTGTTTCCACAGATACTGGTGTGCGGTGGATACCTGCGAGATGTGTTTGGCCTGATCCGCAACATCAAAAGCGTCATGAGACCAACAGGCAACCTTCAGAAGATGATGACGGCATGGGCCATCTGTTGGATGGTCCTGCTTCAGGTTGAGACAGAAAAAGGACTTACCATATTACCCCTGATGCCAAAAGAAAATGTGTGGGTAACCCTTGCCGATGCCCTGAACCAGTTGTCTTTATGTATGTCTCTTGCAACACTACAATCACCTTTTCATACATGTTTGGTTGGAGTACCGGTCGAACCTTCCTTAATAGTTCAGGAAGCCTATGGCCGAGCTCCTAAAACTGTTTGTAGTACTACCCTGAAAAAGTGTCTTCATGAAATTGACGCATGGGATCACAGACTCCCTGTGGCTCTTGAGCCACAAAAAATAGATATTTTGGGGTCAATAAGGACACCAGAGTGTGTCTTCTTTAATTACTTACAGACATGGTGCTCGGAGGATTCACGTTGTCCCAGTACTCAAGATGTATCACCCGCAAATCCCACATTTCTAAATGTTTCCGCATGGTGCAATTGGACATTTTTAGATCATAATGGTGTTACATACTATCAAGCTGCTTCAGACAACTCTCCACACAAATTGCCTCAAGTAATATTCTTAATTTGTGGAGACCACGCACAGCCTGCAAAACCCTCATGCACTGTTGGCGGACCATGTACTATTGGCCGCCTGACTCTGCTTGCTCCAAATTTAACTGTGCTTTTAAATCACACGCATGCAACCCATGACAAATGGTCCTTGCATTCCTTTGCAAGAGACTGCGGTGACACCTTAGATTTTTGGGGATTAGAAAAATGTGTTTTATCTTCTCTTTTTGTCCCTGGAGTAGCTGCTGGCAAAGCATTGGGATTGTTAAACAAGCTGGGTTGTTGGCTTGCTAAACAGACTAATGCCACTTCACTTGCTTTATCAGGATTGTTAACTGATGTTGATTCTATTAGACACGCCACCCTGAAGAACTGAGTGGCCATTGATTTCTTGCTGTTNGTAGTTTGACTTACAGTTCAAAGTTCTTCAAGGAGGTTTCTATGGTTGTAGCTTCTTTAAAACTTTATATCGATGTTTGAGGCATGAACTATTTCAGTCTCTGACACTCCCATTGCTTCTTTCATCTCTCAGGATCTGGCTTTATCTACCAGTGGACCCACAGTTTGTTTGTAAAGACAAATCCTGTGGAAGTTGACAGCTGTTCAGAAAGTCTCACAGACATCGACTTGGACACAATCACTATATACCCTTGAGAACTTGGTCTGTATCCGTGAGAAGCCTAGTATAAACAAGAAGCAAGAAACCATAAACAACTAAATGAAGAATGCACAGCTGTTCTAGAGAGGCTTTTATTCGCTTGGATTGTTTTTAGATGGATGTTAGTTGAGACCAACCAGTAGTTTTGTGGGGTGTTAACGTAGAAGCCAATAGAGACATAGCATGACTATCAAACCACTGTATAAAAGGGGCTTTATAGAAATAAAGCACGCATTTGCCATTGCCTGGAGTTGTCAGTGTACTTATTTGTCGTGACTTGTCTCAACAGCAAAAAATTTTGGCTCTCCCTCTACATTCTCACAAGCCTTTCCACCAAGGCACCCAAACCTCAGTATCTGGCAGCAGCTAGCACAAGAAGGCAAAACAATGTCTGATAACATAGTGCCAGATACATAAATCAGGTACATAAATCAATCTGATCCAAGAACCTAAGGGAAAAGCCCTAAGGCCTCAAGTGTCACTGGGGATGCAGTCATGTTGATTTGGCACAGCCTGTTTTTTTTTTTAGTGGGGGAGAGCCCCAGAAGTGGCTTCTGTGAGAAGCTGCTGGAAGCTTCCACCATGTCCGACAGAGCCAATCTCTTATAGCTCTGAAGATGGACATGCTGCTGGCCCAATTAGAGAGGTTGGTAACGCCTCTGTGATGACATATTTAAGAAGAAAATCAAAACAGCGCAAGCACAGTTTTTTCCAGGGGTGGCAAGGTGCCGCCGCCGGGGCCATCTCGGTGCAGCCCACAGCGAACCTTGCCTGCCTGGCCGCCCCTAGCTAGCCGCGCCACGGGCAAAAGGGCAGGGGCGGTGGCGGTGGCTTCTTCTTCCCGGCACCCCGCATGAAGAGAGGCATTAAATAGCACCAGCGTCACAGAGGCCGCCACTGCCCGCAGCTGGCCAGTAGCAAAAACACAGCGAGAGACTCCCTGACGCAGAACCTAACCGAGATCAACCTCTCAGCACTGCGGGATCCTGCAAAAATCTTTGAATTGGTGGAATTTGTTGGCAATAGTACCTACGGGCAGCAGTTTTTCTTCTAGTCAGAGAAGAGGAAGAAGTGAGGACATGAGGGAGAACAACATGACGGCACCAAGGTCAGTGGAAAAAGAGGGGTAGGGGGTGCTCTGGGCACAGGAGCTGGGATTTCTCTGCAGCCCATGGTGAAGATCATGGTGAAACAGGCTGTCCCCCTGCAGCCCATGAAGTCCACAGGGGATGCAGAGATCCACTTGCAGCCCGTGGGAGAAGTGCTCACGCCGGAGCAGCTGGATGCCAGAGAAAGCTGTGATCCAGTGGGAGACCTGAATGGAGAGAAAGGGCCTCTGCTTCCAGAGATAAAGAAGGCCCTTGCTTCCAAACTAGAGCAGCCTATCCTTAGAGGACTGCACCCTGTGGACGAGTAACCCACACCACAGCAGTTTTGGGAAGACTGCCTGTGGGAGGGACTCACGTTGCAGCAGTTTTGGCAGGACTGCTGCTCGTGAGATAAGAGCCATGCTGGAGAAGTTCATGGAGAACTGTCTTCCGTGGGAGGGACCTAACAACATAGCAGAGGAAAGACTCCTCTCCCTGAGAGAACAGAAGATCTCAAGTGATGAACTGACCAAAACCCCCATGCCCTGTCTCCCTGCAATGTCAGTGGGAAGGAAGGAGGGGCTGGGGGAAAAAAAGTGTTTTAAAGGCTTATTTTACTTCTCATTATCCTCCTCTGACTGTTAATAATAAATTTACTTTATACCTTTAAATTTGAACCTGTTTTGCCCTTAGAGTGTTGTCTCCCAGTCCTCATCTCAACTCATGAGCCCTTTGTTAATTTTTTCCCTCTCCTCTGCCCAGTTAAGAGCAAGAGAGGGTAAGCAAACGGCTTTCATGGATGCCTGGCATTTGGCCAGTGTCAAACCACGACAAGTCATCATCTGTGACTCTGTGATCTCATGAGCTAGCAGCAGGGCAGAGCCCAACCTCACACCAGTTATCAGCAGGACCTCCCCACATCCAGGCTGAGTTTTGTTCGTAACTTGACAGGAGAGAACAACAGTACCAGAGTAACTAACGATGCACAGTGCCCAAAACAACATTCAAGTCTCATTACATTGTGTCATTTGTTACATGTTTCTTCAGAACTGCCTCTCCCCTAAGCCACCAGGTTAATCACCCCCAAGCTGCTCTATCATTCCCCCTCTTCAATGGAACAGGGCAGGACGAAATACAACAAAAGGCTCAAGGACAGAGATAAGGACAGTGAGATCACTCAGCAATTACTGTCACAGGCAAAACGGACTTGACTTGAAGAGATTATTTAATTTATTGCCAATCAAATCAGAGTAGACTAGTGAGAAATAAAAAACAACCCTTAAAACACCCTACCCTTCTTCTCAGGCTCAACTTCACTCTCGAATTCTCTCTCTCCTTCCCTCCAATCAGCTCAGGGAGGAAGGGGGTTGCGGTCAGTTCATCACACATCATCTCTCCTGCTCCTTCCTCCTCACTCTTCCCCTGCTCCAGCATGGGGTCCTACTCATGGGAGACAGTCCTCCACAAACTTCTCCAGCATGGGTCCTTTCCATGGGATGTAGTCCTTCAGGAATAGGCTGCTTCAGCCTGGGTCTCCCATAGGGTCAAAATCCTGCCAGAAATTCTGCTCCATTGTGAACTCTTCTCCACAGGGCCACAGGTCCTGCCAGGAGCCAGCTCCAGCATGGGCTTCCCACAGGGTCACAGCCTCCTTTGGGCATCCACCTGCTCTGGCATGGGGTCTCCCACAGGCTGCAGGGTGGATATCTCCTTCACTGTGGCTGCAGGGGGACAACCTGCTTCACCATGGTCTTCACCACAGGCTGCAGCAGAATCTCTGCTCCAGCCCCTAGTGGACCTCCTTCCCCTCCTTTACTGACCTTGGTGTCTGCAGAGTTTTCTCACATATTCTCAACTCTTTTTTGGCTGCTGTTCCAGTTTTTTCCCCTTTCCAAATATGTTATCACAGAAGTTATCACCATTCCCAATTGACTCAGCTTTGGACAGCAATGGGCACATCTCGGAACCAGCTGGCATTGGCTCTATGGGACATGAGGTAAGATTCTGGCATCTTCTCACAGAAGCCATGCCCATAGCCCTTCTTCTACCGAAACCTGGCCATGCAAACCTAATACAGAGCAACGTCACCAGGGAAGACACAGAGGGGTACACCTTTTTGGAAGGAGATCACCAGCTTTACAGGTATCACTTTCCATCTTCACCTCTCTGCTCTCACCTCTACAACAGTCTCCATAATGTGATAAATACATATTATAATATTGGCTTTCTGCAAATATTTAAGTGAATGCTATATATATGTTAAAGTAGCTTTGCTATAAAGATATAGGTTTTTTGTAACAAAAACTAATGCCTTTATTTCTATTATTAATAGTAGTAAAATAGCTGATATAGTTATGCTTGTGGTAATTGAACTGTCTGCTTGGTTGGATAACATCCAATGAACGAATTATGAAGACCCCTGCTACTGACTTGCCAACTATCAGCAACTACCGTCTGCAAAAGCCATGGACCAAAGCTCAAGCTGGAGGTGATAATAAAAACTGACTAAAACCACAGCCAAGAAATACGCATGCTCTAAAAAGGCAGATCCAAGGAGGAGCCATGCTAAACAGTTTCTAGAATATGTAAACTAGTTTGGGGAAAGTTTGAATATGTATAATTGTTTATGTATATGTATTAGGCTGATGCAATAGCAAAGGTATGTAAAGGGTGTCTCCGCAATAGCAGATGTGGTCTTGGCTGAGAGCCAAGGGTACTCGGTGCTGTAAATTTTGCTGTATTGTTTTTGTCTCTTACTGTCTTTTTATTAAAACTTTTAAATTCTCACAGGAGAATGAACCTCGTTTTTCACAATAAGCAGTGTTTACTGTAGTGGGGAGACCAGAAAAACTTAACACACATTAACACAGTTTGAGAGATGATTTTATTCAGAAGTTTGGTCTAAATAGTTGTTTCTTTGCTGGCAAGACTTCTTGCCCTTTCAGGATTGTCTAGTACCAGACAGATTTGTTTGGATATTAATTGTAAGAAAACTGAAACAAGCAACACAACCGAATACTCTCAGCAGTGACAGTAAAGCAGTTCAAGTTTTGGTTTCCAGCTTTTCTGATTAATCAGGAACTCCATTTCTTCATTTCAAACTGTCACATTTCTCACCTGGGAAAGAAAGCTGGACAACTGCTTTACCTGCACCCACAGAGGCAGCAGCTGCTGATCCACCAGCTGCTGAATGTCCTTCTTAGATAGGTTTTAATTTCAGTCCCACTAATAGAAGCTGGTGAAGCTCAGTACTATGGGATACGTGCAAGGCAATCTGTCCTGGTCCTATTCATCATTCATCTCCACACCTCTTAGATACTTATCAGGTACATATTTTCTCAGCATCATTTTGTTTTAAGTAAAGGTAATTAACGTAGCTGAGAACCTCACAGATAATTCCAGGAGTTAACACTGGATCCAAATTACACGTTTTGGTCATATAAAGTTAACAACATAATAGAGACAAATGTCATCTCCTTCAGGGTCCTGATGTGCTAAAACTTCCTACTGAAAAACTTAAACTGAGGAAATGAGCCAAGTAGTTTTTGCCAGCCTAAGTTCTCAATGCTCCCAGCTCCATGCTGTAACACAAGTTTGGATCCCTAGGCTTGGTTTTTGCACTGCTGCAGCCATCTGCCTGGAGACCTCTGGTTGTTCTGCCCAACACACAGTATTCACTTGTGCCTACAGGAGCAGGCAGCACCTGGGCAGGCAGGATCCAGCAAGTTGTTCATTTGTTGAAGCCAAAGAGCATGAGAGATGGGAACCATGACACTGGGAGTTATACTGAGGGTTTTATTAGTTTTTCTTCTGCAGAATAAAATATTTAGTGAATTACTTTAAAGATTCCTCAAGACTGTTGATATTTTAAGTATTTAGAACTTTATCAAAAACAACCAAAAACCTGATTTCTAGTACTAGATGTTATTATGTAATTCTATAGCAATGTGAGAAATGGAACTAATGCAGTGAGTATATCTCTTTTAAAGAAAGTGCTTGAAAGGAACATCCTGCATCACACTGAGTATTATTTAAAACAAAAAGAGAACTGATTTCCTAGCAGAGCATTGCCTTAAATATCCTACAAACCTGGGGGGTTAAGAATACTAAGCTCCAGCTCTCTGCCTTCAGATTCAAGAACCAACATAAGTTGCAGGTCCAGATAGAATTCACAGCTTACCTGTTTCAAGGGAACTGACACACCACTCAGCACTGAATGCTCATGTCTGGCAGAAGTGTTGGATGCATGGGTAAAAAAACCCAAGAGGAACAGGTTCCCTCTTTATGCATAGCAACCGTTTCTGAACCAGTGTTTTACTAAGCTGCAGACTAACTTTACCCCCAAAAAATAGAACTCCATTGCCCTAAAGGTCAAATTTAACAAGTTAATCTGGACTATGGCACAATCAAGTAATTCAGTACAAGCAGACACCATGAAAGCAGCTTCAAAGAACCAAAGCATCCTAGTTTTAGAACCAACAATGTTCTTCTGTTCAACTCCAGTGCAAAGGTGAGTGGGAGAAACCACCCCATCTCTACCTATGTACAATTCCAGTAGAGGCTGGGCAGTCTAAACTCTCCGTGGCCAAGCTGGAAAAAAGGAAACTTAGGAAAGGACACTTAAAAAATTTAATTTAAGAAAGAAAGTTGGCTCTCAGTGCAAAGAGAAATGCTGGAGTGATGCACATGGGCAGGCTTGCTCAGACACTCTCCCTTATATGCAAAAAGCCAAACTCCTTGCAGAGATTAAGTCACCCTGGATGTGAAGGTGGCGGGGCTGGTCCTGCTCTGTTGCATGATGAGAATCCAGGAATGTGTTTTCAGCTGGCTCCTGCACGGGCCATCAGATCTTCCAAAGCCTTCTGTTGGTCATTGTTATGCAGTAATAAGACCTCCTTAATGTCTTTTAGTGCAAAGCCCATTTCTTTAAATTGATTCATTTGTTGGATAAGCTCTGTCATCTGAAAGACACAGACAGTCCATTATTTGCAAGAGAAAAGAGGGTCAGTGCTCAGTGGAGGTTTAGCACACAGCCAGTCTTCAGTGACTGGGCACCCCATAGGGTGGATTTCTACACCCCAAGTACAGCCCATTCCAATGATTGGAGGAAGTCTGCTCACACCACAGTAGGGAGAGCTCTGGGTGCAGTAGCCCACGGAGCCTCACCTTCAGTCCCCTGTGTTTGCAGTCCTGCATTTCCAAAATCCTCTTTGGCAAGGGCACCAAAGCTCAGTCTATGCGGGTGTCTCTCCCAGTAGGAAATTTATCAGCTTGGCCTAACAGACTGATTAATGTCACCCTGCTCCCCCACATCTACCAAATACTGTTGCATCTGAATTTTTTTAAAGTTACATTGACTTTGGGAACAGCACAGTAGTCCTTGATATCAAATGGCTCTTCAGATCTAGGACAAACTTGTGGGATTAGCACAAATCCTATTGGACACACAGTGTACAATACTACCAACATAAACCACAAGCCCTCCCTGAATTTAAAAAAAAAAAAAAAGTAACAAGAAGTGAACGACTAATCAGACTTTTATGAACCCTCTGCAATTTACAGGACCTCTGCTCTGCTTTGGGGGGAGGGATGATAAATGATGACAAAACCAAACCAAAACAAAATTGGTTGAGATGGACAATCAGGAGATTAGCCATTTCCAGTTTTGGGGTTAAGCCAGTAACAAATTCATTTACTGAACTACATCACTGCTCCCATCTTCATGCTGTTGTTCCTCTGTTTGCAAGCTCATCACCAAGTCCAAAAAAGGCAGGAAGGCATATATATGATGTCAATAGTGACTAACATCATCTACCTGGACTTTTGCAAAGCATTTGACACTGTCCCACATGACATCTTTGTCTCTAAACTGGAGAGACATGGATTTGATGAGTGCACCACGCAGTGCATAAGGAATTGGCTGGACAGTCGCACTCAAAGAGTTGCAGTCAAGGGCTCAGTGTCCAAGTGGAGACCAGTGACGAGTGGTGTTCCTCAGGGGCTGGGTATTGGGGCCGGTGCTGTTTAACATCTTTGTCGGTGACATGAACAGGGGGATTGAGCGCACCCTCAACAAGTTTCCTGATGAGACCAAGCTGTGTGGTGCAGTTGACACACTGGAGGGAAGGGATGCCATCCAGAGGGACCTTGACAGGTGGGCCTGTGCAAACCTCATGAAGTTCAACAAGTTCAAGTGCAAGGTCCTGCACCTGGGTCAGGGCAAACACTGGGATCAATCCGGGCTGGGGAGATGAATATACTGAGAGCAGCTCTGCTGAGAAGGACTTAGAGGTGCTAGTGTATGAGAGGCTGGACATGACCCAGCAATGTGCACTTGCAGCCCAGAAAACCAAGTGTGTATCCTGGGTTGCATCAAAAGCAGTGTGGGCAGCAGGTCAAGGGAGGTGATTCTCCCCCTCTACTCTGCTCTGGTGAGACTCCATCTGGAGTACTGCATCCAGATCTGGGGTCCCCAGCACAAGAAAGATGTGGACCTGTTGGAACGAGTCCAGAGGAGGCCATGAAAATAATCAGAGGGCTGGAGCATCTCTCCTATGAAGACAGGTTGAGAGAGTTGGGATTGCTCAGCCTTGAGAAGAGAAGGCTCTGAGGAGAACTTGTAGCAGCCTTCCAGTACCTAAAAGGGCTTCAAGAGAGCTGGAGAATGATTTTTTACAAGGGCATGGAGTGATAGGACAAGGGGGAATGGCTTTAAGCTGAAAGAGGGTAAGTTTGTGTTAGATATTAGGAAGAAATGTTTTACTATGAAGGTGATCAGACACTGGAACAGGTTGCCAAGAGAAGTTGGGGCTTTGAGCACCTTCCAGGTGTCCCTGCCCATGGGGGAAGGGGGGGGGGGTTGAACTAGATGATCTTTATGGTCCCTTCCAACCCAAATCATTTTATGATTCTACGTCTGGGAGGTTAGGTTGCACCTCTAAAGATTTCAGATAATAATTGGGCACACAACAGACAGTCAAACTTTAAAAGATCCTGCTGTCTTCTGAGCTGGCTACTTGCTCCTGCATCTGTACTTTTGGTGTTTGTAGAACAGCCAAACAATGAACCAGACCCCAAAAAACATTTTCCAGCTTCTTTCAGGGACAGCACTAACCCAATTTGCTGAGCAGCTAGGCAGATGCATTTGTACAAGGGAGAAAATTCACAGCCAGGGGAGGCTGGCAGGTTTTGAAAGATAATTTGCTGCTTCTGAAATTACCTGTCTCTGTACCAAGCACCTCACCCACAAGAGAACTCTGGGTTCAAAACATTACAACCAGAATAAGCAGGGTCTTGAAAAAATACTGTCTCCATAAAAATGCATGCAAGTGAGAATGATAAAGGAACACGGTATAATTCTAATGCTTTAACACATATTCACTTTATCACCACAGGGGTGTCCTTCAGCAGTCAGTTTTGGAAACAAGGCAGCATTACCACAAAAGCCAGAATTACATCAGCCAGAAGAACTGCACGTTTTCTCTATTCCTGCACACATTGTACCCTCACCTTCTCCTCTGAACACTGGTGCATTTCCAAAGCTGCTTCAACAAGAAGTGGATCAAAGCCCTTCTCACAAAGCTGTCCATGTACAAACAGGTAATCCAAAACCTATGGGGAACAAAGAAAAGAAACTAAGCTTGCAGAGCAGCATTTGCAGCACATGGCTGAATACCACCTTTGTACATGCAGAGGGGCTCAGCATGACTTTACCCTAGGCTTCACCAGGGACTCAGATAAAGTCCTTCCTAGTAGGTCTGAGATGGTCTTTATGCAAGAACTTGTTCAGAGAAAGCAGATGAGCCCTTCTGTTCTCCTGTGTTCTCCCACCAGCTCTGAACATCATCTGCTCTAGTCAAAACACTCTCACAAGCCAATCTTTAGAAGTTTAACTGTGCTTTTTATACTACAAGTTTTTAAGATGAAACTGTAGCTTCAACAGTCAAGATGTCTCAGCTTTTAGCTTCCTCTCAGCCAGCTACAAGAGCTAATGCAATCTGAAAGCGTTTGACCTTTAAAGATCAACTCAGCATACTGGTGAGTGAGCTGCAAATCCCAGCTCAGATGCACAGAAACCACTGCCAAATTTCTTATCTGTCCTCAGTTTTGAGAGGTAGGGGGAAAGGTCTGATAGGTAATGCTAGGTACACAAAAGAACACAGCTTGCAAATACAGCAGGATTTAAAACCACCATCCTAAGGGACATTTTTTTCATTTGATACTACAGTTCACTCCAGCACACAGCTTAAATCACTCTCGATGTGTAGGTAGTGGGCAAGGAGATCAGCTCCGCAAGGAGTCACTGGGACGCTCCTCCTCCCCAGGCAACAGGCACAGTCCTGCCAGGCAATGCTCTGCACACAGTCCACCTAGGGTTTCCCACACAGAAAGTTTGGCCACACTCTTCCTGCTTTAAAATGTTTGAAGCGGATCCAAGACACAGAGCCATGCTTCACCCTGCAGCGCTTAATGTTCAGTGACCTGGTTTTAGCAAGTGTTTGAGGCAATACATGAGGCAGGAAGCAACACAGCACACAAAAGAAAGTTGGTCAGTGGTGCCTTGCAAGAGCCTTTCAGGGATGTTGTAAGCCTGCAGGGGCAAATCCCTCTCTACAAGGAGAGACATCAGCATTGCAACCCATGCTCAGAACAAGGGAAGTTGGCTGGCTTTGTCACACGGCACTAAGCATGGCATAGAGCCATGCTAAGCTTCCTTCGGATGGTTTTGTGACTCCTGGGAAGGCCCAGTACCTCTCCCAGCTTGACGTGGACCTAAGGGCCCATCCCAAGCTCAGTGCAGCTCTGACCCAGCATCCACAGGTGTGGCTGACAGCCTCTCATCAGAAACAAGTGCGGACACACTTCTTTGGTTTTGGGAGCCTTTACTACCAGCTGACAACTTCTCTAGTGGTTAACATCACAGCAGTTACAGGCTGCAACCCCTTGTTAGAATAAATATATTACCTCTATACATTTTGCAAACCCAGGTTTGTTTCTCAGCAGAATCAGCATCCAATCAAGGGTTTCTTCCCCACTGCACAAGCTCTTACCTGGTCTATGTTCTCTCCCTTCTTCTTCATGGCTTTCAGGACGTCCTCAGGCGCATATCCCATGCTGATGACTGTCTCTATGCACTGCCTCTCACGAGCAGAGAGGGCCTGATGTAGTTCAGGCACAGGGTCACCTGACTGCTTTGTGCAGCTGGTGTTATTGAGCACTTTAGACACTGGGAAATTTTGGTGTGTTACCTAAAGGGGAAAATCCAGAGGCTGAGGTGATGGTTGTCTTCTGCATCCCCACATCCTGTTTCTGCCTAGTTCCAGAACCAGGATACCCCATGTAATTAATCCAAGAGGCTTTCTAGACTGCCCTTGGGAAGTTACTCACTGTTAGGATGAAACTAAGCAGTGCAGTCTGATTCCCACCATACTTTTTTAACCCTCAAAACAACAACCAACAACCCAGATTGTTTCCAATATACCCTCTCCTACCAGTGGATGAAAACTTTTCAATGCCCAACCATATGATATAGTCAAACCCTGCAGCTCAGCAGAAGCATGCAGATTTTTTCCTTTACCCCAAGTTTACTCATCATCTATGATTTTCTGTACTCAGAGGAACACTACTTCTGGAGATTTTCAGAAACATGATCCAATGCAAGCACACAGGTATTTGGGAACTTACCGTAAGTATTTCTGTTTCCTTGTAGTCTGGGTGCACCTGTTGGACAACACATGAATAAGATGACTATAAACATTATGCACCAGTGAACAGAATTTGCTACAGCCGGGGAGGAAGGGTTTTATGGGAGAGATCTGGGAATAAGTCTTCTATACTAGGGAGACTTGTGGTCTGATCAGGCTTCCACATGTGAGATGCAGACATTACACAGTTATGTGAAGTTATAGAATAGACATCATAAGGATAATTTCTTCTTTCAGCACTCTATAAAAACAGATTATATGTCAAGAAGGATGAGTTCCCTCTCATAATAATGGTAAGCTTGTTTATTCTGTCACTGTGACTTCTGCATGTTCACAAAGCTCAGTGTAACATGCTGGCTGAATGATAGTGATAATTTTAAAATCATTGCCTAGAGGCTTCCTTTAATTTTTTTTGACCATGAGGAGTAAGAGAAACACATACCTCTTTTCTACTCTCAAAGCACTGCATTTCATACACTTGTGATGGATGCACTCAACCCCCTTAACTAAACCTGCAGTAGGTTTGAGCCAGGCTCCAAAGGAGGTAAAGGTCTGAGCTGTAGCTCTATGAAACACAAAGGAGCAGAGAGCATCGATGCATATGAGTTTGGAACATGATTGTGCAATTAACACATGAATGATGATTTTTCATTTTTAGTAGTGTGATGTTTCCAAGATGCATTTATCAAGGAACAAAGTTGTGGGTTTAAGGAGTCTCATGCATACCTTTCCCATTGTATGCAATTTGACTACAAGCCAACC
>WEIT01042080.1:4944-22034 GCA_013389985.1 Dryoscopus gambensis | reverse complement strand
ACACAGGTCACATCTCTGTGGCCTCTTCCTTTTCCTTGAACAAGTTAAAAAAAAAAAAAAATAGAAAGGAAAAGGTATTTTAGCTGTTAATACAAATGGACCAGCCAGCCTACCTTCCACTGCCCAACACAGATAACCTAAGGCTGCTGAAACTGGGAAGAAATTGATATGGGGTCAGAGGTACTCAAACATTTGGAATTCACAGCAGTCAAAATTGGGCCAGCAGTCTAAAGAGCTGCCTGGCAGATACTAAAAATCTTGTAATTTCAGAGAGGATTTGTAAATACTGTGGTTTTAGTTGTCTTGGTTGTAGGGATTTCCGTCTTGCACATGTTTGGATGCAAATCACGACCATGAAATTAGGTAGGGAATTTTTATCTGCAGCCAGTGAAATGATTGCGATCCAGTTTGCATCTGAGCATTCCTGAGGCCAAAGTTATCCTGCTGTGGATGGGCTTCACTCTTTAGGACAGTGCCACAGCTGTGGGGTAGAGACAAAATAGAAGTGGCCCTTCTTGACTTCAAGGACATGAAACAAGGACTGAGGCACCTGTATTACGTACATTTTATGGAAGTCATTGCTTCTATCCCCTCACCTCCCATAACCTTTTTTGACATCAGCAAAAATTATTAGTTTTGCTCTTCAGCGTCATGCCTCTTGGTTACCTCTAATTGAAATGGAGGTGTTCTGAGCAGCAAAATCAGTTACAAATCTATTCAAGTGCCCCTTTTGTATAATTTATCATGGGATTCAGAGCTTCTGAGCTTGGATCATTTAGTTCTCAGGAGTCTTTAATACCTGGTCACGATTTCTGGTGGGACAGTACTTGGTATAGTTGGTAGAATATGAAGATAACTGAAAATTTATTTACTGTATCAAATGCTGATGTTGCCAGAAGAGTGGTTTGAGATGAGGATTACCTTTCACAGCAAATTAATTGCAAGGAACCACTTAATTTGAAGGAACCATAGAAAAGAAAGAAGGAAAAAAAAAGTAAGATCCTGTACGTATTGAATAAAAAGAAGCTTGAGCTTTCTTGTTTAAATGAGTTCCTTCATCATGAACAAGGATAAAGATGCTTTAGTAAGAAATAAAGTTATAATAGTCTTTTGATCAGGATAGAGAATAACGCAGGGAAATTTACCTCTGTGAAAGCTTACCCTCCTGTTCAGGCAATCACCCTTTTTGCTTCCTTTGGGAACGGCATGTAGCTACACATCAGTCATCCTCACCCTGTGGTCAGTGTGGATACTCTTTAAAGCCAGTGGAAGTAGTCATGATAAAATTTTGCCTTTTTTAGCCAAATTTCTCTATGAAATATGTATTTTTCCAGCTTCTGTGCCATTATTCCTCAGTAGTTTTTCAGTTAGCAGTAGCAGAGACAGTTTTACCTGACGACTAAAAACTCCAAGGTGAATTAAAAAGTCTATTTCTCTCTTAGTCTCTGTGTAAAGAAGCTTGGCATACCTCTTTTGTCATGAATTCTCTGTGTGGGTTTGATCATGTCACTTAGGCTACCTTTCTTGCTGACCACATGGTGATTTCAGTAGGCTCTGGGCATATCTGCATATCTTAAAGGGTCTGGGCCTTTAGGCTCTACTGACTCATAGAAATTAAGGTATTAATTCCTTTTGCTCCCATCGAGGGCATGGTAGTATATTTAAAAATATACAGTAGGTTTCAGATAAGCATATATCACTGTGATAAAAGAAGCCCCAGACCTGCAAATGAAAGTACCAAGTGTAGTACCAACATTTACAAACAAAACCATTTCTTTGGTTGTTTTTCTTCTTCCCACAGCATTGCCTGTGAGTAACAAAGTAATGGCTAGGCCACTGTTTAACAGAGCACAGAATAATTCAATAAGCTTAAGAAATATTCGTGTTCATCTGCACAAAAAATATGAGAGTTGCTCTTACTCTTTGGACTGGACATCTCATACACCTGGAAGAATTGTTGATTCTCCTTGCATTTGGAACTGTAGCAGTAACTCTACCCTTCTGCTGAGCTCTCATGTTCAGAACAGCTCCAGATTGAACGTTTCATCCGTATTACGCCACTCAGAGGCATGAGTATCTCTTTCACACTGAAGCCTTTGGGGAAAATGAACAAATGGACAAAAAACTGAGAAAAATTTGCTGTTACAAATTGAAATAATAAAATGGTTTGGGTTGTAAGAGACCTTCAAAGACAGTTTTAGTACAATCCCACTGCCATGGACAGGGGCATCTTTCACTAGATCAGGTTGTTCAAAGCCCCACCCATCCTGACCATGAAGTTGTCAAGTGACAAGCCATCCATTATTTTTATGGTTAACCCATTCCAGTGCTTCACATCATCTTCCTCGCACACAATTTAAATCCACCCTCTTGCAGTTTAAAATCATTGCCCATAGGCCTGTCACTAAAAGCATAGATAAAAATCCTTCTCTAACTTTCTTGTAAGTCCCCTCTAAGCAGCGGAAGGGACTGTAAGGTCTCCCCAACAGCCTTCTCAAGTCTGAAAAGCGCCAACTCCATCAGAATGTCTCCAGAGCAGAGGTTCTCCAGCAGTCTGAGCATCTTCATGGACTCCTCTGGACTCATTCCAACAGATCCACATCTTTCCTGTGCTGAGGACCTTGATGCTGTGCCCAGCACCCCAGCTAGGTGCTCACAAGGGTGCAGGAGAGGGGGACAAGGCCCTCCCTTGGCCTCAGCATGACCAGCTTTTTGGGCTGCAAGTGCACAGTGCCAGCTCACGGCCACTTTCACTACCTCACCTAAAAGCATCCTTTTTAGGCTGGTTTATTTGCCAATATGCTCTATGTATACCAATAAACATACAGTAAAAATTATTATCAAATTAAAATAAATTATCACATTTTTAATATATAGTACATATATATATATTTAATGACATTTATATATCTTTGAAAAAGAAGATATTACTAAGGCTAGTTTGCTTCCTCTCATTTCCTCTCTTATCTTTGTATTTTTATGCTACTGAAGCACTTTCCCAAGTAATGGTTGAGCAACAAACATGGGGAAAAGTAGCACTGCTGGTTTTGTTTGTTAACTTAACTATCTTTTTGAATTCACAGTGTGTAGGCACAGTGTTTTCCATAAAGCATTACAGTGTGAAAGGGCAGAGGGGGGGAAAACAGGCAGAAATCACCCAGAGAGAAGTGATATTGAGAATAACTGGGAAAAAGACATCTTCTTCATGTTAACTCACTAAGTAATTCCAGGGGAAAAAAAGAGTAAATATTTGCTGCAAGTTTTCTTGGAAGCTGTGGGAGACTAAAACTATCACTTCCTACAGCTTGAATATTCTTTCTTTCTTTTTTAAATTTCTTTTTATGACCGTAATTTAAAAAACCAAGAAAACCCAACATGTTATTCCTTAAAGCTGAGATTGCATCCCAAGTTTAACTTTGAATATATAAAGAGCTGACTGACAGAAGAAAAAAGGTACACCAGTCTATGAGGGAAGCAAACACTTTCTCCTTCATATTTTGAGTAGCAAATATAGGATCAGATGTGATAATGGAGAGCACACTTGGGAACTCAGGTTGCATCAGAAATTGGGTAAGGATGTTGGACTCAATCATTAGAGGAACAAGATGTATGTCTATGCTAATCCACCCAAAAAACTCCCCTCAGCCATGGTTCAAACATCTCTGGTAACAGAATCATACAGTCATAGAATCATTAAGGCTGGAAAAGACCTTTAAAATCATGAAGTCCAACCATTAACTCAGCTTTACAAAGCCCACCACTGCCCCATGTCCCTAAGTACTAAATCTACACACTTTTTTATCCCTTCCAGGAACTTAATGACACACAGAATGATAGAAATATTTTCTGGGGGAAATACAGACCAGTCATACTTCTATCCCTGCAAGTGTTCAAGGCCAGGTTGGGTGGGGATCTGAGCAACCTGGTCTAGTGGAAGGTGTCCTGCCCATGGCAGGAGGGTGGAACTGGGTGATTGTTAAAGTCCCTTCCAACCCAGGCCATTCTGATTCTATGATTCTTTATTGTCCAGTAACTTTTCAAAAGGCAGAAGCAAATATATTGCTCTTTCTTGACAGATATAGGCATAACATTTACAAAACTTCTGCAGAGAAGTCCTAACCTTGCAGAAAAAAAATGCAGTGTAAACTATCTTCCTTTTTCAAAAGGCCTTCTTATTTTTCATTCCATATTTTTTCTTTTGTTGTTCCTGTCCAATATCTGGTGGGTATAGAGAGAGATTGTGCACTTTCTGCTTGCATATTTAAAGTATTTGGAGGTTTTTGTCAGGCTCCACATCAGTCTTTTCTTTAGCATAAACTTTGCTCTTTCCTCACTGATCATGCTGCTTAGACATTTGATCATCCTTGTTGCTTTTGAATCCTCAGCAGGTGCCTTAAGGCAGTTTTATGCCCACTTTGATGCAATAGAAGTGCAACTTAAAAGGAGCTCAGGCTCTCCCCTATATCTTTATATCTTTTAGGATAATAAATAATAATGATCCATATTCACATTGCACTTTGCATTTGCAAGATACTCTACAAACATTAATTAATTAGTCCTCATGGCTCTCCTGTGTGATAGCAGTAATAAAGCTTTGCAAGGATACGACACCTTTGAGGTAAGGTTCTTAGATAACTTTGAAAATATTAATGAATATCCAATCTATTTATATGTTACTGCTCACAGCAGCACAAAATAGGAGGTAAATAGTGTTGTACACATTTTACATTCATCACAACAGAGACCAGAAACTTTTTTGGACTGGGGACCCAGAGCTGGTATGAGTCTCAGGCTTGTGCCAAACAGCACTATGGACACTATGGGATGTTGGCACATATCCTAGGAAATCCCTCTGTGTGTGATTTTCTCTATCCAGTTTACCATATTTTGCCTGGAAAAGATGACCACTTGCAGGAAGGTTTTCCTCCTACCACACCTATTCCATAGATGTAGAGCTTGCAGGAGCAATTTGAATCACCCAGATCGCCCAGCAGATTACCTTATCCAGGTTCACAAAGTCCATAATTTATCGAGGTAGGACAAAATGATGCCAGTGACAGACATATGTCTAACAAAAAAAAAAAATTTTTTTTTCCTCTGTCTGCATAAAAATTAATAAAACCACATATATGTATAACTAGATTTTTTAAGACGAAAACATAAAATTTGGAGTAAAGGAATTTTATACATCCATCAGAAAATCACCAGTCTCCAATCATCATTTATGTACTTTTTCCTACTTATTATTTGTATCTTCAAAGGATATGCATGCCTAGGTATATAGGCTTTCTGTGCACAGGTGGAATCTTCAGTGAAAAAAAAAAAAACCCCTTAAAAATACCTTCAACACCTAAATATACAAGACATTATTCTCTTTTAAGTTGCTACAAGGAAAAATTAAATATTTGGAACAATGAGAAGAAAGAATAGAAAAGCCTTGACAATTCTCACCAGGAACTCTGGGGAGATAGTTCAGAAGCAGCACTGAAAACTGCCCCAGAACTACTGCAAGATGTTCAGACACCATAACACTGACAGTACTGGGAGCTGTGTATGAAATATTTGGGAGGAATAATTTGTATGACTGGGAGATCTTTGCAGATAGGATAGTACTGTTAAACATCCTCCAAAATAAAAGGAAATTTTATAAATACTTTTCTCTCATTATTTTTTAATACTTACTCAGAGAAAATGTTCATTATCCTTTGTCCTGTGTGACTTTATTACTGTTAACTTCTGACTCATTTTTTAGAATAAAGAATTCCTCCTCCAATGCCATGTATTATTCTGCAAGTGTGAATATACATAAGTAGCTCCTGGAGAAGAAGACCTGCTGGTTAGTGCTGCTTATATGCAGTAATTTTTGCTGTTCTTCATTTACCTTTCAGCAGAACAAATAAAATATGAAGAAAAAAAGCAAGAGAAAGTTAGCAGAGAGAGTAGTCTTGTGGATCTTTCTTGTCTGAATCCGTAAGATATTTACCATTTCTTACAGATAATAAAGGAAGGTTTTGCTCTGACTCAGGATCAGCTGCAAAACAAAACAGAAGGAAAAAATGAAAAAAAAAAAAAAAACAAGTGGAAAACAATTTGCAGTTAGCAAACCAACACTTCAAAATAAAATCCTCGCCATTCTTCTCCAGAACTAAGTTACCATTAAACAAGAACAACTCCTGTGGTATTATTTGCCTGTCATTTCCTGGTAAATCAGTGTCATTAGCATTGATTTTTTAGAGGAGAGATTAAAAGAGGTTTAGTTAGGAGAGTAAGGCAGGAGTATATATTATCCAAGCCAATGTAGCTCTGGGTCTCAAAGATGACATTTCCCTCTCTGCTTCATTAACTTGCATAGCTTGTTGAGCTTTAGCTGTTTCTAATTAATTCTTTTACTGGCTTTTTTGAATGTGTATCATCTCTGGCAAACCATATAAAATGAAGAAATCTCTCTAAGGTTTTACCCTTTTAATTATTATTTTTATTGCTTAAATGAAGCTCCAGAATTGCAAATGTTGACATTTTATTTGATTCTAATCATTATATTTTTCAAGGAGTAAAAAGGGGAAAAAGGCTAAGGAAAGAAGGGGGCAGTGCAGATAAAATAATAAATAAATAAATTAAATCACTAACTGAGCGGGATGCTCAGCAAATGCTGTGGAAAATGGAAAATAAACAGGTTTGTCAAAAGTGACCTCCATGATGGTTTTGCCCTTTTAAATACTAACAAAGAAAGAAGCATCATTAGAGACAATTCCTCCCCGTCTTGTATACAGGCTGACAAGTAAATGAATGGAGTTCTGTGCTCCTGCTTGTTACTTGGTTTTATTTGGGTAGAGCTTTGCTAGCTAGTATAGTGAGCACACACATGCACATATATACACCTTCACACAGAGCCATTCACATTTTTCTTTAAAATAATAAGTACGAAAACATGTGGTAGAACTTGTCTGCCTTTTGGGGGAAAACACCCCAAAATGACAAAAACCTAGGCAAAGCATATCTGTTAGAAAAAAGCTGTATTTTTTAAAGTATTTATCAAGTGGTAATGAAGACATACCTGGCTAATGCACTGCTCTGTCAACTAGTCCAGTTGTTTGTCAGGTTGTTGTCCTGATTTATAAGATGGTAATCTGAGAAAGGACATTAGTCTCTATTGAACAAAGAAAGTGATGCCAGGGTATGCTGAACAATAATAACCTAGAGAGTGAATTTGGAATGTCTCAGCTGCCTGGGATACCCCTTATCCCACAGCTTACATCATGTAAATTGTTTTCCCTGGCCCCTTTATTGTTAATGAAAAAAATAAAATTAAAAAGTAAAGCCTTCCCTTACAGAACTTTTTAAAGCAGTTCTATCATTGTCTCAGACTTTCTCAGTACTGCTACACTGACAATCACGAAATCATGTTAAAATCTCTCAGTGAGACTTGTCCACCAGGAGAGTAGGAAAAAGCAGGAGGCTGATGAAAGGGTGGGTCTGTTGGCAGCCAAAAGGACACAACAAGCATTTTCTTGACCACATCAGGCAACACTACTGCATTTATTTCACTTTCACAGTCATCTAAAGATCAGTGAGGGTTATTTTGCAAACAATCTGCTTAGTGGGAACTGGCTGGAGTTGTACACAAAGCCATTGGTATGGTGAAAATATGGTATGGCTGTCTAAGATACATCGGAGAAACAGTATATTTCAATGAAATTTTCTCCTGAAAGCAAATGGAAGTGGATAGTTTTCCACTGGAAAAATACTTTTAATTTGAAATTTTGTACAGCTATTACAGTTAATTAAAACTGGCTTTGTTGTGAATATGCCAAGCATTCTTGTTTGACTAGAGCTGGAATAGAATCCTAAAGCCATAAATATTTGTAAAAATTTTCATTTTACTACAAATTTTGAGACCAAAATACTTAACCAATCAGTGTAGAGTATAAATAAAACATGACTGATCTCTCTGAATTGATCAATGTGGAGTATAATGGAAACTTTGGTAAAGCATTACATGTAATTGGGTCTAAATGTAGCTAAATTATTTTTCTATTGTGAGGATAAGCAGCACAATAAAAGTAATTTTATTTTTTAAAATAAATTGCATCTGAGGAAATCATAGATGGCTAATGCACCCTTCAAAATAGAAATGCCTCCACCACCTATTGCTTTATTAGCATTTCAAAAGCTATTAAGAATCTGAACCTTGAATCAGAGCACCACAGAGCAATGTGCTTTAGGCAAACAGAGCTCTAAAGAAATCTTCTTCTTAGAAGAGAGTTATTTTCCTAGCTTTAGTAATAATAAACACCTTTGGTGGGATCACCTGAGTTAAATTTATCTACCTGATAGTGAAGTGTGTAGTTTAGCTATCATCAAAGCCCTCTTTATGGAAGGATTAGACGCCTCCTAAAATGCAATCCATCCCAGCTTTATTCAGTGCTTAGGTTAGGAGGGTGTGACCCACCCTTTGGAATGGGCTCTCTTTCCGTGTAACAGGGACTGTGAAAGGGGGACAGCACAGGTCACTGTGAACAGCAGTGAAGCTGCAGCTTTTTCTGCAGTTGAAAAAACGACCACATCTCTGAGGCAGCAGCTGTGGGTGGGTCAGACTGCAGAAACTGCCTGTGTGGCTGAGTGGAAAGGTGAACTGTGTGGAGCAGGTGACAGGAACACACAGGAGTGGTCACTACCCCAGAGATGAACCAGCAAAGAGGAAAGAAGGCCTGGAAGATGAGAGAAGAGGCATGAGGACATGTGTGAGGGGAATCCTTCAATGATGAGCATGGGTGGGCTTCCATGAGCTGCTACAAATGTACACAGCATGGACTCCATCTCCAAGGGGCCCTACATTGCTAACCCTAAATTAAATATTTTTATATTCTTAGCAACAACACATACTTAAATACTTTCAGATTTTGTGTTAACTGCACTAGAACTCCCATTGTGTTCTTGGAACTCGAACAGAACAGGCGCTTAGGCCAAAAAATATAAAATATAGGTCTATTTGCTTTTCCCAACAAGATTTTGAGTGGTCCAGGTACTTGTGGGTCTTTTGAACACTGAGGTGTAAATTTTTTTCTAAAATTAAATCCTAAGTTATTTAGGAAATTTAAGTCTTACTCCAGTTCACCAGCCTGGGGAAATAAGGTAAGGTAGGTCCTGCCTCTAGGATGGGACAATGTCAAGCACAAATACAGCCTGCAGGCAGAAGGCATTGAGACCAGTTCTGGGGTCCCCAACTTAAGAAAGATGTGGAGCTGTTGGAGTGGGTCCAGGGAAGGGCCATGAATATGATCAGAGGGCTGGAGCATCTCTGGTACGCAGGCAGACTGAGAAAGATGGGATTGCTCAGCCTGGAGAAGAGAATTCTCCAGAGAGAACTTATAGAAGCTTTGCAGTACATAAAGGTCTGAAAGAGAGCTGCAAAGGGACTTTTGACAAGGGCCTGGAGTGACAGAACTAGAGGGAATGGCTTGAAACTGAAAAAGAGTAGGTTCAGATTACATGTTAAGAAGAAATTCTTTAGTTTCAGGGTGCTGAGGCCATGGCACAGGTTGCCCAGAGCAGCTGTGGCTGTTCTGATGGCACTTCCATCCCTGGAAGTGTTCAAGCCCAGACTGGATGAGCTCTGAGCAATCTGGTCCAGTGGGAGGTGTCCCCGTCTGTGCTGGGAATGGAACTGGGTAATCTTTTAGGTTTCATCCAGCCCAAACCATTCTGTGATTCTATTAAAGCATTATTAAATTAAAGCATTTTTCTTTCCTTTGAGGCACAGCCATAGTACAGGATGATTTAATACTCTAACAGGTTTAAACTGGAAAGTGTGTAACATTCCTGGTCCTGAAAGAGTTAAACATTTTTTTGGTGGCTAATTTTCATCTGTTCTCAAGCCACCTTGGCTGAAACCAGGACTGTGTGGCCCAGTTGTGTGTACTTGACTTATGTACACCTGTGATAAAAAGGCAAAGGTTCAATACCACACATGCAGAAGTGAACAAGGACACCTGCTTATATGGTATTTTATAGCAAATTTCCACAGATTAATAAAAGTATGGGAAGGTCACAGTCATGCAGCTATAATAGTATCACGCTGAGTCAAACTGAAATTCCATTTGTACTATATCTTCTTTTTAACTTTGGCCAGATACAATATGTTAAAACTTATGAAAAAAAATATATAAAAAGCGCAGATATGAAGAAATCTTTTCATCAGGGCTGTCCATCCAGCAAAAGGAATGTGGAAATATCCTGTGCCCGAGAAAATATATGATCACCAGCTCCAATAACCAAGTGGAAAACTGATATTGAATATTAGAGAAGTCAGTAATCTGATTTGATTTAGGAAAACTGTGGGTCAAATTCTACTTCAACACAGAGCAACATGAATCTGGAGTAACTTCAAACTCCGGTTTGTAAAAAGCCACAGAGGTTTTTTTCCATATGAAAAAAGAAAATAGGAGAGCAATTTGCCACTAAACAAATAAAACAACCTCAATAAAACATTTGAGTTGAGAAGTGACTTTTTTTCTCGCTCCTACAACTTTCTTAAAATGGATTGGAGTAACGTACCTTCTTAACTCTTGCTTTTATTGCAGTGTTGTATTTTTTCCCTCATTTGCCTGGTTTTACACAATTGAGCTATAATGTGTGCAGTTGACCTTTCTTCATTTAAATGTTAATAGAGACCTTAGGAAAGGTGCTGCCACGCAAAAGGCCAACTAATTGTAATAGACTTAGAACCTTTTGTTTGTTGAGCTGGTTAAACAAAGAAAGGGTTAATTAAAGCTTACACAAAATGTTTCTAGCCCAGGAGAAAAGGTCTATGTGCTACAGGTTAGGCCACCAACAAAAGTCCTCTTCCAGATATCCACTACCTCCTTCCAACCATAAAAGGCATCTTCTCTCTCTGTACTCATTTTGACCAAAAAGATTTAAGGATCTGTTGCAAGAACCTCTCATTTGCAGGACTCATTTAGCCTTGCTGGGTGTCCTTGGACCCATAGGTACCAAAAGACATTTTATCAAGCAAAAGTGTAGCTAGTCAATGTAAGAGAGGGTAAGGATTTTCACTAATTTAAACACCAAAAAGCTTTCTTTTAAATGTTTTCACTGTGTAGGTTTCCTTTTGTATTGGAAAGATACAGCAAGGTTTGAGGGGCTGCAGGGGTGGCCTCTGTGGGAAGAGGTCAGGGGCTGCCCTGTGCTGGGCACAGCTGTAGGGGTTCCCCCACTGTGGGGCCACCCCCTCCCCCTGGGAGGACCTCGAGGGAGGGAGAATGCCCTGGGACACAGGTTTCTCTAAGTATCCAAGTGCTGTTCCCCTATTGGCCATTCCAAATGTTCCCTCTGCCCCAAAAATCCTTACTTTACTTGGAGTTTTCGCGTGAGGCTTGTCTTTGCTCCCCAAACGGGGATGCGTGCTGGCCAGAAATAAATATCTCTGAATACAAATGCAAAGACCCTTCCCTATTCTTTCCCACTGGCACAACTGTCTTTGGGAAGGTTGCACTGACTGCAACACATAGCCTTTTCCAGCCAGCTCCACAGGGAGCCCACGGCACCCGTCAGCCAACTCTGTTGTGACTCTGAGAAAGGACATTTGGGAAAGAACATAAAATGCAGCACAGAGTAGGAAGGGGAAGAGTGTGAGAAGCAGCAGGGGGAGCACCAAGATCAGAGGAGGAGGTGTTCCATGATGGAGCAGATGTGCCCTGAAGCTCTTGGGAGGCACACTCTGGAAAATCATGAGGAGGAGAGACCAATAGAGAGAAATTGCTGTGTTCTGACTAACCACCCCGCTGCACCACTTGTGTCCTTTATGAAGGGACCAAATGTTACCTGCTGTGATGGCAGGGTGGGAGATGACTTTAGTGGGAAAAAGTGAAGCTGAGTCTAGGAAAGGGAGTAGAAGAATGTTTTTCCTAAGTGATTTAATGGTCACTGGCATTTTGTATTTTTTTTTATTACGTTTTGTTTCCCAACACCCAAATCAATAATTTAATATTTATATTAATTGGCAAAAAATTATGTTAACTCCATGAATTTGACTCTGTTTTGCCTCTGACAGTAATTGGTAAGTGATCTCCCTGCCTTTGGGCTGCCAGCCTAAGCCACCCCACAACACCTTAACAAATGGTAGAGAGAAGTGGAAAACTCCAGAATGCATGAAAACTGATAATAAAGAAGCTTTTTAGAGCAGGTGAATCAGCCTTTCCAGCAAATTTAGGGTTTGAAGGGCTTCTAGGTAAGCCTGGGCAACCTATCCCCGAGTTTCACCAGCTATTCTGTGTCAGTCCATAGTTTTCTGGCAAACACAGTGGGGAAAGCAATCAAAAAGTGCACTGTGCCCACTGTTTTTCTGTTTTCTCTGGTCTCTGTCATGTTGTACAGCTGAGTAACCAAACAGCTCTCTATGCCAAAAGGCCAGGTCTTGCTACATTGCTACATTATTCAAATCTTTATTTGAGCTTCAAAATCTTATGTTGCACTCTGATGAAAAATAGTGACAGCTTCTACATTAAGGAAAAGGAAAATTGGGAAAGGTGGGATTGGAAAAGAATCTTTGTTGGCGTCTACAGTTATGTTCCATCAAAATTTGCACCTTTGTGTTGATAAGTTTAGGACACAGGTATATGTAACTGTAACTAGACAATTTATCTCGTTTCTGATAACAAAAAAATGATTAATTTCAAGACGATTAGTTCAATCTTCATAAATAATAAATCTTCTGCAAAATGCAGACTTCCACTGGCATTGTCTGATGTATGCCACCTGAATCCCAGCAAAGGAATTTTTGGAAATCACTGCCCTGTAGTCACAAAAGATAGTATGACACTTTGGGGTGATCTAGGACAGAAGAACAGCTCTAGCTATGCACAAAGCAGGGTTTTGTGGAGCTCAGGAAACCCCACCTAGTTCTAGAAATCTCTGGTCTCTGGGGCACTGTGGATCTCTGATAATAGGTCTTTCTCAGGCTATAAATTCAATTTTTAAATTATGTCTGAAAAGAAAGCATGGAGAATCATAACACTGACTTGGTATTTCAGGGACTTGAGTTGTGAGCACAGAAAATTTCATGACCTGATTTTTTTGGAAGCCGCTGGATGAGTCACATACACTATGAGGCTTAAGCAGCTCAGGTCATTTGCAATTCGCAGTGCCTGTAGTTTAAAATTAGCGTGGGTTTTGGAGAGACTTTAATATTCATAATCTGACCCAATATTGAAATGTTCTTTAGAAAGATAGACATTTAAGGGGAAATACTGTGAAGTGATATCAGGAGAATTTGCAAAGTAGCTTTAATAGACTAATTCCAAGTGCATTAGCTGCATTTCTGATCAGAAAATATGAAATGTATCTAGCTTACCTTGAGATTGTAGGTTAGTTATTCTATTTCTATAATTGCTAACAGTGATTCAGCATATATTTCAAATACCTGCAGTCCTGGATAAATTTACTCTTCCATGTTTTTAAAATCCTACAGACAAAAGGCAAAAAAGCCTCAGTGAGAAAAGTGAGGGTTAGTAGTTGGGGTTTTTTTTCAGTTTCAGGTGGGTGTTTAAAGAAAGATAGATGCTTTTTAACCATGTAAGATAAAATATTAATGGTTTAATTAAAGGGCTAAGGAAATTCCTATGCCTAACCCTGTTTCCAAATACTTTGAAGGCTGGGGCTTCCAAAAAGGGGACACACTGGGCAGCGTGCCAGCTGTGGGTTATGACCCATGCTCCTGACTCCTGAGAAGTCTTATTAACTTTCACCTAGATTTTATTGAATTGATAACATCATGATATACTTGTTTAGTTTGGAATCCAGACTTGTTTGCATGAGGTTAGAACAGGAAATGTACATGTGAAAAACCTTCATCACAAGTCCCTTGTGCTACCGAGGTATCCGCAAATACAGTCTTGGGTTGAAAATGGGCAGAAAATTTGGGAGAAATACATCACTCAAATGCCTGCCTAGCACAAGTTTTCCCGCAGAGCAAATGCTCAGGATTTAAAAGCAATTGGAAGCTAAGTGGCCTTTATGATTATTTGGTGAAGCAAAGATAACAGGTATTGAGTTATCAGACACAAGCGGAGCAGCGACTTCATGATTCACTGAAGTTTTCCACTTTCTTAGGGAGCTTTACTCTTGATTAGGTAATCTGTTGGTTATGCTTTCCCTCGGATGGAAACAGGCTTATGATATGAGCTTCAAGTCAGAATAAATCTTTTTTGGACTGCTACAGAAGCAAAAGATTCATTAAGACTCTGGCATCTTCCTAATATGATATGTTTGACTCTCACACTTTAGCCTTCATTTAGCTGGTACTTGAGTCTTTGTAGGCAGCTAGGGTCAGAAAAACACTTGACAAACTTTGTTTATTCCTGTCTTATATCCATTTTTCTTCATATATACATGATTTGTGCTTTTCCACCGCAACTTTCATCTGAAGATCTCTCAGTTCTATGCCTTCTGCAATTGAGAGTAGCTTTTTGGGAAACAAATGTGGCTCCCTCCCTTGTTCAGTAAATAAAATGTACTCAGTATGATCAGATACTTGCCTTTCAAGAAAAACTGTGTCATAAAAGGTCAAACTAAATGATTACAGCATTCTTGAACAAGCACACTACGCCTCATGCAGCCCAGTTTTTACTGTGAGAGATAAGAAGGTTTTGAGAGATGCAAATAAAAAATAAATTGCTGTGCATTTTAAACCAACAACTAAGATCTAAATTCAGTGAAGTTATGCTGAAATATTATCACTTCAGGAGTCAGAACAACAGCTGCTTGAAGTGATGCAGTCTTAACTTGCAGTGATGCTTAAGGGACTAGAAGCTTCTTTTAACTTGTTTTAGTTGTATTTTCTTCTTTTTCTTTGTGTCAATTTTTAACATGGAAATGTAAGGTTTTACTATTTAGAAGTCTTGTGAAATCAAACAAAACATGCTGATTCCTTTTCTTGGAATGAATCCTTATGCCTTTATCTAAGAAGGCAGATTTTGTTCAACTGACATGAAAAACAAAGCCAAGTTTCAGAATGTCACTGGGTTACCTTTGATTCTCCATTCTCCAAAATGTCAGGCACTTCTTGTTCTTCTTTAGGGTCACAAGAGAACTTTTGAGGCAATTTAGAGACATTCAGACCACACATTTGTGTGCTGTATGAAAAGTCTGCAGCAGTTATTTACCCACCAGGAACTTCCTGGACTGTTCTTCAGGAGTCATGTTCCTTATGATCTATGACCACAGAGATTAAAGTATCCAAAGACCTGATGGCCTGTAACAAGCACTTTTATAATGGCTTGCTCCTCAGGCTTTTTTTCTTTTTCCTTTTTTTTTCCCCAAGAAGAACCATGAGTAAATCAGACAATTTTAACTGACTGGCAATTTCCTACTAATTGTGTGGTCCATTCTACATATATTTACATGGAAACAGATTTTCTGATGGCGATAGCCATCAATCATCGCTGCAAGAAAATACATTTAAATTTAGAAAGTGAAACCTACTTTTGAATACTTTAGGAAGATACTGACTCACACCACCCACCTAAAATTTACCTGCTAATTCCCAACATGATCCTGCAACCACATCTATTTATACCAGAGGAGCACCTGGTCCACCAGTTTTGCTTTCCAAGCAAAATAATTTATTTCATAATTTCCTTCCTTTAGATCCCAAGGATATTAATATGTATGGATATTTAAAGGCCATTAGTTGTTTGTACTAACCACAGGGAATTGCTATCACTGTCCATTTTGCTCGGTAGGCTGTTATTTTGATCACACAAACAAGCAGAGCTGAGAGAAAGTACAATAAAGGGATAAGAAGTGACGGTGAGGTTTTCATTTTAATTGAAAGCAAACGAGATAGACTCCAAAGGGTTTGCAAACAGCAGACTCTGAATGAATAAAAAGGTAAATGAACAAACAAAAAAAGATGAAAAAAAATCCCTTTAGATAGAGAAAATTATTTTTATCAGGGCAGGTGCTTTTAACTTTGGACACAGAAAATAAGGCAGTGATGGGTGACCTCTCTGACAGATGATAACATTTGTGAACATATGAGACCATTTCTTCTCCCATTCTCCAGAATATGGATGAAATATTCTGGAACACTGAACTGTTGCATGTAACAATCTCTAGTTCTAGAGTTCCAAGTAAATCTTACATGTATGAAATACACTAATACGGAAAGACAACAAAAAGACACTCTGAAACCTAATCAATCAAGATGAAGCTCAGTTGTGAGAAATAGACAATGTATTGACAAAGAGAAGAACAGTGTGCTCCTCCTCCAGTGCCCTCCACTGGAGGGCTTCATCCCACGGCTGAAGGAGGTTTTGGTGCATCAATAATTCTATCCCTCTCCCAGTCTTTGGTTTTGGGATCATTTACTATGGTCTCCTTCCAGGATGTTGGGCTACACTGTCTAATTCAACAGTTCCAAAAAGCATTCTTGGACACGGGGACTCAGTCATAGTGAATAACTGTTACAGTGGTCCATACAAAGAATGGAACAAACCTTTTACCACTCTCCCAAGGAATTCTTGAGCATAGCACCAGCAAAGGACCACTTGCAAAAGCATTTCAGAAACAGATGCCTCATTTTTGAAGTGTAAGAGGTTTTTAATAGCTTGGACATAGCATTCTGGGACAGTCTTACTGTCTTACATTTCCAACCATGTATATCTTCCATGCTGTAGTGGTTTAGTTTGCATTTTTACCTTCTGTGAGATAAGAATTAGGAGAAATGCAAAGCAGGGTCCATACTTTAAAGAATATAAAGACATTTATTAATAGAAGTAAAAGAAAAAAAAAGTAATAAGGGTTAGAACAAACTTTCAGACCACTTTCTTCCCCCCATCCTCCTCCCTCCTTCCATTTACAACATAAAGACACAAACTTGGAATTATTTTCAGTCAATTTACACCATCTATAATAGTCTTTTATCAGTTCACTTAGGGAGAGGAGTCTCTATTGCTCATGTTATGGAGCTTCTATACAAGAAGCAATCTTCTAATGGCTTCAATGTCACAGCACAAACAGCTGCCTGGGATGGATCTCTGTTTGCATGTGTGAGTCCCTTCCCTCAATGTTCAGCTTTCCCCACAACTGTT